>JBAFWW010056924.1:0-16972 GCA_036873685.1 Agapornis canus
GATGCTCCAGTCCCCTGATCATCCTCGTGGCCCTCCTCTGGACTTGTTCCAACAGATATATTATCATTATAATTGTTTTATCTTCATTTTTTCTGAATGTGTTCTGAATGCTATCCCAAGCTACAGTATTTTACAATAGTAGGTCTGAAATATGGTGAATTATAAAGCTTGCAGAATATTTTTACCTCACTGATTAACTTCTGAAGCATCAATTTATCACCCGGAGACTGCAAGACTCAACATTGCCCCTAGAAAAAACTCAGTGAAGTAATTAATAATATTAGTATATATAAACATGCATGCACACTCCTGTTCTTACACCTGTGACTTAGTCTCTAAGTTTAGAGGAGCTTTCCTTGATTTAACTTCCCTCTGATATGAGGCTTTGTATCTATGTGACATAAAGATGCTATTTCCATTAGTCTGAGACTGGACTAAGCAAACGTACAAAAATGTGTCTCTCAGACTCACCATGGGGCACTGAGTAACCTGGACTGTCTTCACATCCCATACTGGGCATGTCTTCTGCAGCACCAGATACAAAACACTCCACTGTAAACCGATGTAACCCGCACACACTCTGGCTGATTTTTCAGGCTGTATGCATACATGTTCTATTCAAGAAGCTTACATGATATGTCTATTTAATACTATTGTTTAGCTCTATGCCTGCTCATAGAAGTAAATTACAGCTACTTTTTCTTCGGTTTTTTTTTGTTTGTTTGTTTGTTTGGGGGGTTTTTGTTTGTTTTTTCTATACTGTGCTTTTAAATATTATTATGTGTCTTTATTTTTTATAGAGAAAGTGGAGTTTAGAACTGACTTTTGACACTTGATACACAATTTAGCAAGAGGCTAACACAAATCAGAATAAACATCCAGAAGAAAATGCCAAATACCAGAAAATAACAGCAGCTTAATATTATATAATATCAATAGGTGGTTAATGTTAGTGAAAACAATCCTTGATCTTTTCTTATTCTAATAAATAAAAAATCCTTTTATAATACTTTATAACTGGTGTAGCTCCTTCCAACTAGGTCTATCAATCACAGCCTGGAAGGAAGTACTGTTTTTAATCTGTATCATGGCACAAACTGTAGAGGAAGGCTCTACATGCTCTGTTCAATAGCCTGTTCCCGCTGTTTTTCATAATTTCCTTTGTGTTCTTTTATTGAAGCAACAGGTACCAGCTCTTACTCTAACAAGCACTGTGATGCAGCCATACCATCAGTCCATGCCTCCAAAGTGGTTTTCGGTCCCAGCATGCAGAGCTTGACCTTCAGCAGTGTCTAGTAGAAATGGAGGTGCTGAGCAATGTAAATTGTCTTCCTACACCAGGTATGGGGAGAACCTGTGATATCTGCCCCTTCCTTTCTCTCATCTCATCACATTTGGATGTTTCATATCAAGGAGTCACAGTAGCTGAGATCTGACCTCACGTCATTGCCTGAGACATTCCATTTTATCTGCTGTCTGACCCATAATTACTCCCTTCCTAGCCCAGCAGATCTGAACTAGATGCTGTGGGCTTAGGATGTCTACTATGCAGGGGCATTGGGTGGTTGTGCCACAACCTGGGAGACTGCAGGAAGGGATAGAGCTCAGTGTGGTGAAGATATGATGTAAGAGTGTGTTTCCTATACTCCTGTTGACTTACCAAAGAAAACATAGTAAAGAACAGATATGAAGTACCTCTGACTCCACTGCTGCTTCTTGTCATGTCCAGCCCAGCAGATGTTTACTTCAAGGTCTCATGAAACGAGCAAAAGTGAGAAAGCCCAAGAGGCTGCATGTTGTGGAATGGTTTGGGTTGGAAGGGACCTTAAAGCTCATCCAGTTCCAACACTCTGCCACGGGCAGGGACACCATCCACTAGACCAGGTTGCTCCAAGCCCTGTCCAAAGTGGCCTTAACCTCTGCCAGGGATGAGGCAGCCACAGCTTCTCTGGGTGACCTGTGCCAGGGCTTCACCACCCTCATAATTAAAAAACTATCCTTCCTTATGTTTAGTTGCATCTACATTCTTTTAGTTTAAAAATATTGCTCCTTGTCCTATCACTGCATGCCCTACTAAAAAGCCTGGCTGCATCTTTCTTATAAGCCTCCTTTGAGTATAAAAGGATACGAAGGAGAGTCTTGGCTGTGCAACATGACAACAGGCATGGTAAATACGTACCATGATTTTGATGAGAGGTACCAAATTTTAAACTGCTCTCCTGCTTATGCATTTTAGTTAATGCGTTTCTTAATTACTTGCCTCTGAAGTGATGACATCAGTGCTGCCATAATATCAACACAGTGAAGATCATTAAACTATAATTTACTCTATCTTTAGAGAATTAAATGTAAGGAATTATTTATATTGAATTAACAAAGCTACCCCCAAAAGATACTTAAGCTTCCATTTAGCTCATCTGATGTTTAAAATAATGTGGCAGGCATTCATTTTCACACATCTGCTGCTTGATTTTATCACTATCATCATCATCATCATTGTCTTACATGAACATAATTACTCTTTATGTAATGTATAATTTTAAATACAGTCTGTAATACCATTTAAACAACTGGTGGAAAAATAAATGCTTGCTTTCCATAGCCTTGTTTAAATGATGTTAGCAAGTATGTATACACTGTATAAAGATGGGAGCTGTTCTTTTACAGGAGTCATGTGTCAGAAAATGAAAAAAAAAAAACCAAAGAAAATTGTTAGGCTGCCATAGAATTAAACTCAAAACCAATCAGGAGGCCTTAGCTGGATTTATGTTCTGCAATGAGCAAAAAAGGTTAGGCTAGACTCAACGACATTTGCAGACACCCAACTTCATTGATGTCTTTTCTTTGGATTAAAATCACAAAAAGCTTGTGACTCCGGGCAGCAAGATAAACTTAAAAGTTGTTTCAATTCTGTTTTCCAGCTTTTTCACTAAAAGTGTGAAAATTTAGAAATCATAAACAGTGTGTCAGAAACATAAATAAATCAAGACCAGTTATGCAGTTCGTTCCTTCCAAAAATCAAGCCTGCTGCAAATGCGGCTGATGAGTATCTGGAGCAATGCTGTGTATTAAATAAGAGCAGCATTTCAGATGGAGCTTCCACAGGCACATCTTTGAGTCACAGCTTAATAAGTAAAAGATTGGTCTCTGTAACATGTTTAACTATTACTTCCCATTACTCATAGTAAGCACCACAATGTTTAAAACTTTCTGAAAAAGCACTATAATGCATAAAACAATGGTGTGACTTGTAGACTGCAGGCACCTCACACCGTATGTAGCAGTGCTGACTTTCCATACTTCTACAATGAACCAGGGACATGTTTTGCAGTAGTAAAGTCTGTAAAGAAAAAATGCATACTACCATCAGACTGAGACAATCTGGCTGATACCAAGATAAATCCTGTACCATCTACCTGTTGTCTACTCTGGAGCTGTGTAAAGATACTGAAAAAGTCGTCCAGTTTTGGGGGTGGGCATTTAGTTTTCTTTCAGTGCTAAAGCAAAATAACAACAGATGCTTAGGGTAGGATAAACCTGCATTACAGCTGTGTAAGGTGGGAAAAAAAGAACACTTTACATTAAAATCCTGCTAGTAGGGAAGTGGACCTCTTGCTTTCAGATCTCTAAGGGAAGTTAGAAGAGGTAGATTATAGGCCCATCAATGTGGTATGAAATGATAGAATACCAAGAGACAACAGATCCTGATTTCATTTTCACTGCCTGGCTTAGAGAAATATTCCTCTTGTCTCCTTTTCCTGTGGGATTGATGGGTGCAATGTACAATGTTGGGCAATCAGGAAAGGCCAGTCCTGTGTAAGGAAGTCAGAATAGTCTCAGTGCAGCTTCTGGGAAAGCTGGACTTGGGAACTGCAGTTAATGCCTTGAACTTTCAGTGGGCATTACCAGATATTAAGGAAGCTCCACATATACTGATGCATTGCCGATAAATGGAGCAGTGTCCAGAGAAGAAAATGCCCTAAGGTTATGAGGTGTCCTGCTTGCAGTCCTGGCCATCGGCTACCTCCTGCTAAAGACATACTAAGAAAACTCAAATCTGTGCTGAAAATTGCATGATGTTCCAGCATTGCTGTGAAACAAGGCTATTAAGTTTTGCAAAAGGTGCTATATCATTTCACGATCATATTTCCCATTGCTGGAATATATTTGAATGAAATTAATTTCTGAATAAAACACTCCCTGGGGAATTTGATGGAGGGCAACAGGGTCAAATTTTTGTGTTCTGAATTCTTTTTAAGCAAATCTTCTTTTTGATTTAAAAAAAAAAAATCAACAAAACCCCATGAATGAAAATGTAGCTCACTTCCACCTTTTTTTGTGTATTTTTTTTTGTTAAGTACCTATGTAAATAGCTACCTATAAAAATGTTAATGTGATTATTACCAACATTGTAAAAGGGTTTGCACATCTTAAAACCAATACTTTTAATGTCTGAAATGAAAAGTAAGTTCAGAAAGATAGTATCTTAGTCATGGATTGTTTTATTTGACTTCTTAGAAGATAAGCAGTTTACTTTATGGTATTTATCCTGCAATAAACAGTTAATGTTAACATTTGTTTTGGTTGGTTGATTGGGTTGGGTTGGTTTGGTTTGGCTTGGTTTGGTTTTGCAGATAACTATCTTAGCTGCATTCCATAAAAGCACTTAAAATATGTTACAGAATAATGGGAAATGAATCTACTCTTCCTAATATTTTGGAAATAAAATATAGCAACAAGAAAACCAAAACTTGGGCTTTATCTGCATCATGGAATATTCTGAAGCCAGTAATTGCTGATAAACTGTATAGCTTTGGAGGCAAGCATGGCTCTGGTTTTGGGCAACACGTGGCATAATAAAAAATTCTTGAGAGAAGGCACTACCAATGTAAAATTAGCTAAAATCGGGCTCCCAGTTTATCTCTGAGTTTTCTTCAAGGGTTCATTTGTCATCTGCAGCTTCTGAGTAAAATCCAATAAGGTATGTTTAGCACATGCCCTGTTCATAGTACATGCGAAATTACAAGGTGTGTGTTTCTTCATGCTGGAGTACAGTTCTTCCTGTGCTTGAAGAACATGAAGAATGCTCAGAGGCTGCTAATTATAATTGCATCTTCAGGGATATGACTTAACTTGTGCATTAACCCGTGCAGGTCTGAGTATTAGGCTGGGTTCTTCAAGGAGGAGCAAGTCTACTGAATTGACAGAGTTAGACTGAATGGCGCAAGGTGCATGTACAACCAGTGTACCAAAATATATGTTTGCTCACTGATTTATTTATTTATTATTTATAATTATAAATTCTTATTTATATTGACCAGTAACTTTATTATTTACTCTTTGCAATATGTACTGGATATGCAGCTCTTCTATTAAACTTACTTCTCTTGTACTTGCTTGCTTTGGGCCCTAATGGACAAATAAGTTAATGATTTTTTTTTCCATTCTAAGCATAAATAAACTTCAGAAACAGGCTTGTTTGCAGCCAGTAGCCATTTTGAAGTGGAAATCAAGAGGGAAATATTTGGTCAGTACCTAAACCATGATTTTCTATTTTATAATATCCATAAGCTGTATCTTTAAATTAAAATTGGTTTGTTTCTATAAAATGTGGTAATGTGTATTTCATTCTTTAAAGGTTCCTTAGGAACTATCAATCTTCATCTTATGTATGAAATCAGTTTTTTTCAAAACTTATTTCTTTCTCCTTGTGTTTCTTCTGCCCAGAAAGAACTTTATAATTTTATATTAAACAAAAGGTAAAATTCAACTAAAATTACTTTTAAAACAGTTTCTATCTGCTTGTATTTTTATTGCTGGTTTACATTAATCTTAAAGTTTAGAGTTTCAGAAATCCTATAGATACTTTTCAGACAAAATCTTTATTGAAATTCTGTGAAACAAAAGTCATAAAATTGAGCTCTGAGGTAAGATCTCTGTGTGAGTGCTTGTGCAATGCAAACTCCAATCATTTTTCATGCCATGTCCTGCTGGCTATTCGGGATACTTTTTCTATCAATACAACTTAACTTTCAATATAATCAATGTATATATCTTTTCCAAAAATAGCTCGCATCTCTCTGGTTAGACTTCTAACTAAAATCTTTAAAATCTTTAAATTCCCATTTTAAGCCTTTCAGGAAGTTCTGCTGCTGAAATAGTTCCTCTTTTTGATCTTGATTGATTTCAATCTGGATATTATGGTGACAGGCAAAGTATTATGTTCTGTGAAGTTCTATCCTGTAGTGATAGAATTAAAAATAGCACAGCACTACTTAATTTTAAGTAATTTTTTTTTTTTCAAACACTTGGGATTATAGAACATGTTTACTACTGTTTATAGTATAAATGACTTTGAGAGCTGTGAATTTAGAATGGTTTGGGTTGGAAGGGACCTTAAAAGATCATCTAGTTCCAATGCCCCAGCCCTCCAAGCTTTCACTAGACCAGGTTGCTCAAAGCCCCACCCAGCTTGGCCTTAAACACTGCCAGGGATAGGGCATCCACACCTTCCCTGGTCAATCTGTTCCAGTGTCCAGTCCAGGAGGAACATGAAGGTTGGGATGGAGAGTTTGGAAAGTGTTATGTGAATTTAATATCTCTGCAGTCTCACCTGGTCTTTAGCGAGCTATCTGGAGGTACTCCCATGTGCATAAAAGCAGACTGAAACTAAGAACACAAATAAGATGTCAGAAAAAAAATTATTTCTGTGTATCATGAATGTTTTGGAAAGAGTGCTCAAACCTGCATGTTGGTGATGGTGGAATACTAGGCACTTTGCTTTGGCATTGCTTCTTCACAGACAGGACAGAGCTAATTTCTGCTCAGTTCTCATTTCATAGGGAAGTGAAGCAGAGTAGACTTCCAGTAAATATCAGTCCTGAAAGCCTTGCTCTCTTACCCTTAAATTGCAGCACTGAGCAAGCTGCATTTAGCTTCAGGTCAAGCTATGCTTCCATTCGAGAGACTGTCAAGAATATTAGAAAAACTGCATGTCTCAGTCAGGAAAAGAGGAAAATCTACCCGTCGGCAACCATCCTACTCCCCATTAATTCCAAGCCTTATCCCTAATCTCTAAACACTAGAACAAACGCAGAGCTGAGTAAAGAATAAACTGTGCTGGGTAACAGGCTGCTGAGACTTTCTTCCACTTTGGAATAGAGAAAAGCAAGGACCTTAACTGTGACTTTGATATATACTGCTTCTTCAGAGCAACTTTCATGGGAGCATATTTAACCCTGCCTGTCCAGGAATAATTCATGAGGTAGATGAATCTAGCTCCACATTTGTAATGGATATTGTGCAACAGAAAGCAAAAAGGCAAAGAGCAAAAATGAGGAGTATTTAAGGTGAAATTAGTCTCACTTTTTTTAAAAGAATACCAGAAAACCAGAAGGCAAACTTATGGATCTACAACACCTATCATCAGCCTACTAGGAGGCCATAGAACTTACTTCCACTTTATGCAAGTCTTCACTACAAGTCAGCCAAAACCCCTCATTTTTATATTTCTCTTGTCAATGCTATTTTCATCTCTATGCCAGTTCATTGAAAACTTCAGTTGAGAAGTCACTGCTACAAGAGGTCATTTTGTAACTAAAAGGAGCAATTCAAGATGGGAAATGGAACAAATGTCAAAGAGATGTTTAATGAAGTGGTGTTCTAGATGTAGTCTTTGAAGAACATTTCTAGAATTGTTTGATTACTTTAGAGCATGCAGGAAACAATAAACCCAACACAACACTAATGACAATTCTCACAGTTGCATTCAGCTGAAACATTGCCATTTCACTAGGAATTATAAACAAAACTGACATTGAATTATTAAATAACATGGAAATATTCCTCCATATATTGTGTGGCAAAATGCTCAGAAAAACAGTGCTTTCTTCAGCCTAGGCATTAAGAAGATAAGACTTGAATCTGCTTGTTCGTATTAAAAGAATTGTAGCCTTCACCAGTAGTAAGAATAATGAACAAGTTGTGTTTAAAGAATACAGAACTGTAATTTAAACACATCTCACACCAATTAGATCTTTACAGTTTGTCTTCTGACAGCAATTGTAGAAGAATACACTTAGAAGCTGACAATATTACATGTATTGATTTTATTTAAAAGAATCAGGCTAGTGTAGCTGTCATTGTATGTCGATGTGTGAATTCCCATGCCTCCCACTCAAGGACAATGTTCATCTCAAACTCTAAATCCCAGCATGCAGCACAAGGAATTCAATCTTTAGCCTAATTATTTCCTGGAAGAACAAGAAATCATACATATCTTACTGCATTGGAATTGACTGTGCTGCTGGAGAAGTGTGGTTTTCTGTGAATCTTGTTGCCATCAATGATCAACAAAATCAGATATCCTAAATAGCAGCAGGAAAACTAGAAAGTAAATGCTAGCTGTTTTCTTTTTTCTTCAATATCTCAAATTCATACAATTCCTTAGTTGTTACCTGACATTATACTTTATTTTCCAACACACAAATGAAAAAATCCCAAACCAACAAATAATAAACTCTGGCTTTCCTACACCCCTCATGGTGCTGCGTGAGTGCTATGTGTTCCCTTTGGTTTTTGTCTCAGCATTACTGTACTTACAGAACACTTTCCAGCTACCTCGAATGTCCCTGGTGACAGATAAACTTGATTTATGCCTTTAGGAGATGACAGTAGGTTCTAGTGAGTCATATCCAGCATCCACCTAGCCTTTTCTCCTGTGTACAGTCAAGGTCAGTAGCAGCTATTTAGGAAATAGCATAAGAACAGGGCAAGTGTGTATTAAACTTTTGTCAGCATCTTGTGGTTGAAGAACATCCTTGCCAAGAGGTAGCCATGGGTGGATTCCCCCCTCCCCAGTGAATTTAAATTAAATATAATTTAAAGGCATTTTTAGCATAGACAAAACTCCTTGGTATGAAGCTCCATAGCAAAACTGCACAGTCAGAAATAAACTTCATGAGTCTGCGCTGAATCTACCACTCATGAACCTTTCCAATGTATTCTTATTAATTATCAGTTTTCTCTTTCTGGTGCTTGAATCTCACGCATTTTTATCATCTGCAGTCTACCAGGATATGCCAACTCTTACGTCTTCTTTATGTTTCTGTGTATTAGAGTTAACCTAACTGAAGCTCCCTTTGGGGTTTTGACACCATTAGACTTCATATGCTCTCTTGTGAGAAGGTTTGTGTTTCATGAGGCAGCATGTTCCAACTCTCCTTCCTTGTCTCCCTAAAGACTGAGTGCAAAAGGAAAGCTGGGAAAACTAACAACATTTATAATTGCAATTCAGTACTGAAGTAATAACCTTAATTTCTCTCTGACAGTTACCTCCATGTAGAGTACGTGTCACCTGTTTTGCAAGCAGGATGTTTGCATTTCATAAATCACTGCTGGAGTCACAAGACAAGAGAACATTACATCATGTAAGCGAGGACAGTGGATTCAGAACAGAGATATTTTGAATAAAATTCAAGATGCCAGCTCAGGGTTTAACACCAATGAGCTCAGAACAGAAATAAATCATTCAATATGTAGGTCCATGATACTACAAGAAGACATCTATGAGCAGCAAGCAGATATTGTAACACCAGCCCACTGAAGAGGGACGTAATCATGTATGTGAGGATTCAGACCCAGCTACAGCTGGAAGCCTAAGCACAGGGATTTCATAGGGGATGCTTATAAATGGATACATATATTTTCCATCCCCAGCATTTCCTTGAACATCCAATAAGTAAGAAAGAACAAAGAAAACAAACCAAGCAGTATTGTCCTATAATTGATTGTATATGTTCACCAGAAATATGCAAGCAAATCCCAAAACAGCACATCTCCTCTTCATTGATCCTAATCATGTATTCTCCACATAAATAACTGTTCTCTTTTCATTATTCATTCTAGCTAAGTGGATTCCATACCTGGCCACGTAAAGGCACTCACTTTGGAAGAGAAAATGAAGGAAATCCAAGGAATAGTTTACACACAGAGGTTGTGTTCCTACAGCTGGCATTTTAAGGAAGATAGCTATAGGCTTGGTTTTGCATTATATCCCCATGCACGTCTGTGCATGTGCACATGTAGATATTTATAAATTATGAGTTTATATGCAAGTACACCCATGCCAGCAAAAGCACGTGGGTATATTTAGATACGTGTTTATGTTATAAAACCCCAACTTTTCAGACCTGGAAGTAAAAAAGCTATGCACCTTTATTTTTTTAATTGTGGGGGCCTCACCTTTGCACATGCAATTTTGCAGACACAGTTGATGGAGTTTTGACATTTACACTGAGATTATCTCAGATAGTTTAGGTTGCCTAACAGAGAACAGGGCCTCCAGAAATCAGAGTTCAAAGAGGAAGGATCATTTGTTTTCTAGATGACACACAAACACCTTAAACACAGCTTGTTTAAATTGGACATCTCATTTCAAGAGAGTTAATGTTAGAGGAAACAAATCCTTTTGCCAGCTACTTGATTACTGTTATTAGATAGGTTAAGAAGATCATCCAAATACGTGGATAACTAAATAGAAAAAAAAAAAAAAAAAAAAAAAAAAAAAAAAAAAAAAAAGAGAAATCAGGGTAACACCACATGCTCCTGCAAAAACATATTGAGAACTGAGGGCTTCAGGCAGAGCTGGATTTCCAGACTCTTATAACATGCATGTGCTGCAAAGTTGCACACAATACACATTTTCAGAATCTGCATGAAATATCCAGCTTTCCTTCACATGCATCTACTGTTGTGTCCATATTCAGGCAAAAGCAAAGAGCTTTGCATGTAAAAATGCCACTGATGGTTTTAATGGGCAAAAACACCAAAATACTAACTAGCACAAACAACTGGAATTTTTATAATGTTCCCACTGCTGGCATCTTCAGACTGCCAGTGCTTACAGAGGAATTATTGTAGAATATTTTCCTCCACCAAGAAGGACTTTATCAACAAAGTATTTGAATATCCTTATTTTAAGAGAAATGCATTGCTAATACTCCTTAATATGCTAAACCCATTCGATGGAGAAATAATTAAAACGTGCAACTCAAGAAGCAATCGCACCTCTCAACACTCTGTTAATTCAGCTTTAATGATGTACAAACCCCCATGATCTTTTATCTAGCTTCGACATTCTTTCAGATGATCGAGTCACAAGAACATCCAAAGTCTTAATCTCCAAATGGTGAGAAAGCAAACGTTAACCTACTGTGAGAAAAACTAGTCCTGTACATCAACAAAATGACCCTTTGTTATATTCATCAAGAAAGCTTCAATTCCAAAGCTGTTGATCTGGCTCCTTTTGTAAACACTCAGTGTACAACAAAACCCTCAAAATAGCTAGGCCATTACATCCTTCATTAACGATCTTTTAAGAGACACACTGTATAAGGTATCTTATCTCACCTATGGAAGAGAATTCTGTATTTGCAGTCCTTTATAACATTGCATAGAAATTAAGAAAAGATTTCTCCTTTATCTAGGCATTTAGACTGTGCTTATCAACGTGGGATTACCCTTAATGACTTCCCTTCCTGAGAAAAGAATGGAATTTTGTCTGTTTTGTTTGCAATCATTTCTGGAAGCTAAGGAGTGAAAAACAGCAGAATTACGTCGTTGTTCATAGGAAGCTTTGCCTGAGTGATGTTGCACATGTCTGTGTAACTGAAGACATGTTTGATAGCCTTTGCAAAAATATAATATAAATGACAGTAGGAAATAAAAATTCTCATTTTACATGGAATTATCTTCAGTCTCTATAAGAATTTTCATTGTTATTTGTAGGGTTTATCGTTAAAAGCATCATTTGCAGTTTGTTCTTTTTTTTGTACATGTTGTATCTCCCACTCCATTGTGGAGAGTGGCCAAAGGAATCACAAACACGTAAAACAGCTGTGCTCTGTTAGCAGCCTGTCAGATGGTTGCAAGCAATATATTGCCAGTTCCTTTGAACAAATGCCCACACCCTTGATTCGTTGAAGCAGAGTCTTGCACGCTCATTTCATGAGCAGATGTGTTATTGTGGTCACACACAAAGCAACCATTCAAATAAAAAAACCCAGAACAAAACAAAGCCACAAAACAAACCAACAAAAAAAAAAACAACAAAACCAGAAAGACCTTTTTAGTTGGAGTGGGCTAGCAAAAGCCACCTCCATAATGTAATGAAAATGTTTTTGCATGGACCTAAGGAAACGTCTGGGGAGAGATGTCTTTCCTGGGTGACCTGCCCAGACACAGTGGGAGACAGGACACTTAATTTTGGAGATGGCAAATATCAGTCTGGAGAGCCTTGTTTCCTCCTGCTGACTCTGGTGGTCTCCCTTCTGGATTTAAGCTGTAGCTCAGAGAGATGAATCCCATTTTGTACTTGTTTGAAGCCATGCTGGAGAGTCAGGTACAGCTGGTCATCAGGACAGGCTCCTCAGCATCACCAGACATGGGCACTGAGGGAAGAGCCAGTCTCCCCTGGCTACCCTCACCATGAATGTGCACCTTCAGAGTGTGATTCAAATGGCCTGTTTTAGATGCCTACCTTTGCATGAGAATAATTATTGCCAAGAATTATGCCTATGTTTGGCCAAATAATCCCCATCTCTTGTTTCCCTTCAGCCAAGGTGACGTTTGGTGGGTTGTGGTTTTTAAGAGCTGTGCGTTTTCCAGTACAATTAAATGATTTTTACTTTAAGGATTGTGAATTGTGTAGCAGTTGTGGTTCAGGGCCACTTGTATCAAAACCCCAGCTGTCCTTCCCTAAACTAATTCAGTGTTTGAATGCCTCTGAACCAGCTACAGATAGAAACCTCCACAAATGATCTTGTGGCAGAGAATGGGATTGGTGTTATTACTAATGCACATCAGGAGTTACATATATATATATATACTTGTTATTATGAGTACATGAGGGACAATTTATGTAGTTATTTTGCTTTTATGCTGAACTATAATATTTTATAATGGGTGAGGAATAAGATTGGGGGTTACCTCTTAATTCTCAAATACTCATACACTACTCATCAGTTTTAAAAATAACCCTTAAAAAAGCCAAATATTCAAAACTGGACAATTATTTAACTACAAAATTTGTTTTGTTGAAGTTTGCGATTTATGTTTTGCTGGTGGGACTCCTTTCTCTGTCCCATTAGTGCTTCACATGAGGGACTTATTTTCCCCTGTTATATGACAACACAATAAGTATATTTATATAAATGCAAAAAATGAGTTCAGTCAGTGGCATTTCAAACAATGAAACATAGGTTATATTTTGGAGTTGTAAATAAACATAATTTGAAGAGGAGATAATGAACTAAACCATATTTACATGAGCATCTGCAACAAGCTTTGCAGAGTGTTTTATTCCTATTAACGCAATTGTAAAATTGCTTTGTCACTTGGCATTTTACCCAATCTATAAAACTTCCTGCTAGACAGGAAATTTAGATCATTTTGCCATCATCCTTCACATCATAAGCACACATCTCCTGCTGCTGTACTGAGGGAGTATGAAGGGTTGGAGAGGAGAGGATTAAAATCTGAGGATTCTTTAAAACACTTCATTATTTTTTTTAATACACTACAGCATATTAAAATTAAAATGAAAAGCCCTGCACCTTATATTACTTGATGAGCTTCACAGAAATTGTCATAATTGTGTGTGGGTTTTTTAATGACTGCTTCTTGTAAAATACCTTTGATAGTCAAAGATCAAAGCAAAGCAGAGATGCCTGCTACAAGATGATAATTCAGGTAAACAGGCTTAATGGTAAAAATGCAAATGTTGAAATGTGATTGACTTCGCTTCTATTTAATGTTTATTTTCCTTGCCAAAGCAATGACAAGTTCAAACTAATTTAAGACCTGCTAGCAAATAAATTGAAACTACTGTAAGTGAACTTGTTTCCATTTTTTTTTTAACTTAACCTAGATCTCACATGGTAAAACACTGCTCAGATATTTCATGTAGTCAGCTTCCTACTGTGCTAGAGAAACATGAGAAAGTTTTTTTAAATTACTTAGTTACTAAATCATTTAAAGAAATTAATTTCTCGGAAGAAATTAGATGAGGTATAACTCAAAATATTTCTGTCATCAGTTAAAATCGTATGAGAATGTATCATCCCTGTTTCATACATGACAGCATCTTCGATTTCTGTGGGTGTTCCACACCCCATAGTTATGACCCATCCTCACAACCAAACTTTTTCAATTAGTAAAATCCCCTATCTTGGAATTGTAAATTTGAGAATTAAAAATAATTCAAAACTGAGGTGTGCAGAATTTGACACAATTTTGCACAAGGGAAGGTCTTTCTATATCAGGCTCCATGCTTAGAGGGTGTTGGAAGGAGAAGGACTCTCTGGTGACACATGCACAAAGTGGAGGATTTCTCTGCCTCTGCAGTATTTACAGGCTAATTTAAAGCTGTGTGTGCCACAGGACATGATATTACGCAGAAAAGAGTCAGGAACGAGATAACACAAAGTCTATAGCACCATTTACTAGTCTCATACGATCCTTTTTTGTTCTGCCATTCATGCAATGCTGCTGCAGAACATCTCCCTTCAGGACAACTCTGGAGTTATTTCAAAAGGTCTTATTGTATTTCTAAGGAAAGATGGCTGAAGTTGGGTTTCCTAGATGTACTTGCATTAGGCCCAATGCTGTAAATCCCAAGCAAGCCCATTGCAGCTGCCTTGGATGTTTGCAACGCCTTCAAGTGGAATTTTCCATGGACCCTACAACAACATAAGAAATAAGTAATAATATTGCTACAATTAATGAACATTAATCACAATAACCCTACATATTCACACATCATGGATGACTAGTGTCATTGCTGGATTAAAGCTTCCCCCTGCAGAAATCTGCTTGCTATATACTGTATTTGCCTGTCACCCCTGTTCTGTTCTCTCACTTCATAGAAATGCTAATATTACCTCCAAAACAGGATTCTCTCTGGATGGGGGCATGGTAACACAAGGAAATGTCAAATAGTCTAATTCAAGGCATTTAGAAAACAGACATAAAATTGAGACTGTAATAGTATGACTAGAGAGATGAAATTACACTCCAGCAGAGAAAGAGAAAAATAGAGAGATGGAAAGACAGTTACAGACAGGTAGACACCCATCACATGTCTATACTGAAGCACTTACAATAGAAAACATACAGCTTCACACAAAACTTACTGTAGTATCCTCTATAGGAACCACAGCACCAGCAGGGACTGGTCACCCTCTCTTCTCCACCCAGTGCAGACTTCTGGGGAGGACAGCACATGTTGTGGGGCAATCATGGAGAGCAGCCCATGGGCACAGCTGTTTAAAGCTGGGGGGCTGCTATGGGACGTGTCTTCCCCAAGGGGGCCACATCCACATGTGACATGATGCTGTACTACCATGCATGTGCTTAGGGAAAGCACCTTTGGCACCAGTCCTCCTAGCAAAGACAAACAAACCAGAACTAACGTGACTGACGTTTTATACCTTCATTTGTTTTTTTTCTTTTTAATTGTCCCATTTGTCAATGTAGTGAAGAAATACAGTAAAGAAATTTTGGATATGGAACTGAGTGGAGCTGCTTTTCAGCCATAGAATGCCTAACATGGAAAAATTCTACCTTTGGAATTTTTCCACCATCCATATCCCTGAGATCCAAGTACTTCAATCCATTCATCCCCGCTCCCTTCTCATTCAACACCTCTCAGTATGCAGGGAAGTCATGGAGTCACCATTGCTGAAGATATTTAAAAGATGTGTAGATGGATGGACTCGATCTTAAAGGTCTTTTCCAACCTAAATGGTTCTATGATTCTATAAATCCTTCCCCCATCCCCTCCTGGCACCACTGGAGGGTTGGAGAGACTGAGCAAGGGGAAGAACTTGGTGATAAAACCCTATCATTTGGGGAATTTGCTTTGCATTTTAGCAGATTTTGACTCTGTTGTGCTCAAACAGTAATTTCCTTAATGAAATACTTCAGTGTCTATATGAACACCTAAATGTTGCAGCACAAATAAGAAAAGATGGAAATTTTCTTTCAGATGTGGTCTGATGGCTTTGGAAAGCCACACTGAACAGGCAAGTTGCCTGAGTCCCATTGCCCTTTTGGCTGGACCTGGTGGTCACGTGTTCGAGGCTGTGATCATAGCTTTTAACCACCTCTACTAAGGGGAAGGAAAAAGAAATATAACTTGTTGGAAAAAGGCAGACATATTCTTAAAGGAAAAACTGAGAGTATCTCACAGGAAGCAGAGTGAAAACTGGATGAAGAAAGCCAGAGTCAGAAAAAAAACATCTTCTTTTTAACATTTACTAGCAGAAAATGTTGGATCAAATAAGTGACAGAAGGACCCTATTTTCTGACATACACAGGATATATGATGCAGCCTCAAATGCAGATTTTATCCATGTAAAAAGTGACTGACTGCACTGTGATAAGGCAGTGCCTTGCAGATGAGCATTGCTGAAATGTTTGCAGCGAGCCTCTGCATCCTGCATTCTGTATAGGCAATGTGCACTTACCAAAAAAAAAATGTCTTAGGAGTGTTTAAGATGATGTTAAAATATCGCATAGACACTACTTTTTATCTGCCTCTGCCTGTAGAGCCAAGTTCCCTAAGTAACTAACAATCCAAATACAGCAGTCTTGGAAAGAGCAACGAAATCCTCAAAAGTCCAGATGTAACTTTTCAGGATGTAAATATATGCTGCCTTGAGAGTCTTACCATGGACTTTTTAGAGGCTAGAAGTACATGATGAATCCCTCTAGGAAAATCCCTTTTATACACACATAAAATTCCTACTTCTGTCCTCAGTTAAGATGGCAGATAGTAAAATCATTATATCTTTGGATATGTGGAAAATCTGCAAGCCACAGAAGAAAGTCCTTTTCTGGTTTTTTGGGTTTGTTTTTGTTTGTTTTTTTTTTGTTTGTTTTTTTTTTTTTTTGTTGTTGTTGTTGGTTTTTT
>JBAFWW010056929.1:0-10412 GCA_036873685.1 Agapornis canus
GCTAAAGGGGATAAAAAGAGGCCTCCCTTGGGACTCGGTGTGCATTCTGGTGGAGTGGAGACTCCCTACGCACCCAGCGCTGTTTGCCTATTGCCTTTCCACCTTAATCATTTGTAAAATTGATAAATTAATTTTTAAGCAATTAAGATTGGCTTCTCACATTTATAACACCAGCTAGCCCAGGTTCAGATACAGGAGTGCCGTAAAAACAGGCAATGATTGGCTTTCATAATGGTCATCAACAGTATTGCTATTAATGTGACTACTAAACAGTAAAGACTTTCAAGGATTTAATTTACCTTTTCGCTATATAAGTGTTCTTTAGTTTTGTCCTTCACTTGGGTAAGTTGATAACATTGATACATTGCAATTTTCTAATGTATTCTTTCCTTGTAATGCTTAGTTCAAAAATGCCAGGGAAAAAAAAAAAAGGAATAAAAAGTGGAATTGAAGTGTGGACATGTTTTTTACTTGTTTCAAGTATATTATGAGACCTTTGGGAGTCTGAAACTGATGAAATCATTTTAGTTACCAATTGGATGAAGAATCTAACTACCAAACTGTTTTAAAACAAATTGCTCTGTTGGAGTGACATACTTGTCGAAGTACCATACCGATACATTAATAGCATCCACTCTAACTGCCCACAGAACATACAATGGAAAGAGGTTTTCCTCAAGAAAAAAAAAAAAAAAAAAATTGAAAGGTTTCCATCAGAAAAGCTAAGATCTCACCAGAAAGTTTGCAGCAGCTTAGAAGCTATAACGTATGGCCTGGCTTTTTTCTCCTTCCTCCAAGATTTTTCTTCCATAATTTCACTAATTCAGCTGCAGTCTCATGCCACTGGGGACTACTGCAAAGAAGCTACCCCAAGGACTGTGCCAGGATCCAGCATTCATTGTACCTCATACAACTGGAACTCTTCACCGTCAATTAATAATACTAAAGCAATAACCTGGCCCAGTCTTCAGAGGTCAAACAAGCAGCACTCTCATCCTAGCAACAGCAGCTCAGCTTTGTATCAGGTGGTGATGGTCATTTCCTCTTAGGGTCAGAAATTGCACAACATAAAGGGGAAGAAAAAGGAAGTCAAATACATTATACCTATGATGGAAACAATCCTTTTACTCCAGTACTGGCTTTGAAAATATTAATTTTCCAAACACTGAAAAATGTAAAGTGCTTGAAAAATGCACTGAATATTAGATTGGAATGTCTATTATGACATAGCTGACTGAAATATGTTTCAGATTCCAGAAGAAGCAAGAAAATGTCCTAATATGCACACACCAAAAAAATGAAATAAGCAATGTCTCAGGCATACGGGTGAATAAACTCATCACTAGTTCTGGCACAGCACAGTTACACAGAAACACTGCGGCTGTTGCTGTGTACTGATCCCAAGCGGTATGTTGAAAGTGAAACACAGATGAAAAGGAGTATGGGGTGGATGGAGAAGAAAAAGAGAGACAAATACCAAAGAACTTAGCTTGGAGGGACAGAAAGGCTTGACTAGAATTTTTCACTAGATGTCTTGTTTACTGACTGTAAATGCTTAAGGTTGCTCAAAGGAGCTAAGCAAACTTCCCTCTTTTTCAAAGGATTTTAATGTATCACACACAGTGCTTTGGGAAAAAAAAGTAATTGAACATAGCTTGTTTTCTCTGTGTGTTTTAGGAAGCGATTGATGCAGCTTACAGAACTTCATTAACCTCTTCCCTGTTTCTGCTCATGTTTTGCTTAGTTTTGTTATAAATGTTTGGACATTTAAGCAACCTGCTCCAGGTTATTTTGAAATGCTGTTTCATGCCAACAGCACCTTCATTCTGTTGCCTCCAAGCAGGTTCATTAAAATCTCTGTGTAGTAGCATGCATTTTATTTGGCATTAATTCTAGCACAGCTCCTGAAACAGCAGTTTCTGATTGATCTTGAAAGCTACTTTGGTTTTGGCTTTACTGCAAGTGCCTCCGGTGCACCTTGTGCCTTATAGCAGTGTTCACTACAGCCAGCTTTTCAAATAGTTTAAACCCTTGGAAAGCAATTGCTACTTCAAGCTTTTGTGAGCTTTGGGTTTGTTTTTTTTTTTTTTTAATCTGAGAGTAGTATGTTATAAAATGTTAACAGTCATTTTTCCCTCCGCTAGTCACCTCCTTTCACCAGAGCATCTTTCACATTGTTCTAGCTGTAATACTTTCTCCTCCACATTCACATGAATTGGCATTTGTTTTTATTTAAGCTATGCCAGTTGGCACAACTTTTATTACTTTCCATGTTAATGGCAAACATCTTACACAGTTTGAAGTTAGGAAAAATTAAAAACCTCTTAGAAAAGTTTGCACTTTTTAAACCAAGTACAATTGCAGTTATTTTATCACCCTTCTTTTCCCCTCCCCTGCAAATTCATATTAACAGCTGCAAGTAATATCCATAAATCTTGACCATCTTTTTATACTTCCAGGTAGATGGGTGTTTTTATTTTATTTTGGCATGAGTAAGTCTTAAATTATAGCTATATTCCAATGATGAGATGCTTCATCTCTTCTCCCAAGTAACAAGAAATAGGGCAAGAGAAAATGGCCTCACATTGCACCAGGTGAGGTTTAGATTGAATATTAGGAATAATTGGAAAAGGCTACCCAAAGAAGTGATTGACTCACCATCCCTGGATGTATTGTCAGTGCTAAGTTGACACTGGGACTCTATGAACTTAAATGCCTTTTCCAACCTCACTGATTCTGTGATTCTTTAATTTTGCTGCTTTTTTTTTTTTCAAGGACTGTATTAGCACATGAAATAGTACATGGTTCTGTACTCTTTCTACTGATAAAGTGAAAATTACTCAGGAAACTCAATTACTGCTTTGCTAATGTCTTTTCCAAGTGACAAGGCTTTATTGGAGAATGGACTTTAGATATGGCCATAATTAATAGTGAGAATCAGAGCAGTCAGGGGAAAAAAAAAATCTGTTTTCCAATAAAGGAGACTTGTACTAGGTTTGTAGAAGTATTTAAACAGGGACTTCCTGGCCAAACGGCTCCTGATGTAAACATTAAGCAGAGGACACAGAAGAATATATCTAGAGTGAGGCAAACAGAAACAATAATGACTGCTCTGGCAGAAATGAGGCTTCAGTATGATTTAGCTTACAGAGCTTCAACCTTCTAAAGATAGTAACACTAAAAATTATGAAAGTGGTCTTAAAGTTTTAAATGAAGAACAAGAAAAGGGTGAGGAGGATTTTAAGAAGGGAATTCTGACCATCTTTGAGGACTGGACTAGACTATCTCTAGAGATCCCTTTCTACTCTAACAATTCTGTGATTCTGTGATCCTCCTTCAGTAGGATAAAGCAGTGGATGGCACTTTCAGACAGGTAAAAATGTTAAACCAAATACATGACTTTACCAGACTTTCAGGTTGAACCTATAAAGATTTTTCCACCTGAATGTGTGTTTGTTTACACATGGAAGGGTACCACAAGTTAAATTTCATTGCTTATTGCATGTGTTTGATACGATAATTTTTATCTTAAGGAATCTACTCTGTATGCCTATGTTTTTCCACCTGGTAGATGTCCACTTTAAAGAACTCAGATAAAGACATTTTCACTCTTCCTTGTCTCAATGATATCCACAGACAAATAAAAGTTCCTGGGAAATATTTTCTGCTGCCCAGGATTTTTCTGTGTTCAGTTACACTTCATGATCTTTAATATAAGATAGCCTCAAACCAACCTTTGCAATAACATTACCCTCCTTTTTTCCTTTGATGTCACACTAGGACATTCACCATGGTTTTCAATAGAAACACAGTATATTATCAGGGTTTTTAAATATTGGATGTTGCATTTGCAGTGCCTCCTTTTTTGCCCCTTTCAATTGGCACATACCTTTCAACAACAAGGGAATTAATTCCCATCTCTCAATTCCCAACACCCACCTTTAAATTCTTCAGGCTGCCATGTGTGTCAGTACTTTATTTTGCTCCTGAGTTCTGCACTGTGTAAGTTTTTAAGCTGTGAAAGGCAATACTAATTTTCTCAAAGATAATTTTAATGCTGGTCTCTTTTCCCTTTTCTGTTTCCTTTATATTTTTCTATTTGACTTGGCTATTTTTGTGTCTCTTTATGAACCTGAGCTCATACTGGAAAGCATTTTGTGCCCCAAATAACCCCAGTTAAGTCACTAAGGATCTTGCAGAGCAGATTGCCAAGCATGCTGTTCCAAGACTGACTCAGCCGTGTTCTCCATGGCCATAGGTACATATTTCAATCTTACCAGGCCTCTAACTGCACTAAGGATTATTGATATTCTTTGAAAGTATGTCACTGTTTGCAGTTTCCTCCCCTTCTCCTTCTTGCCTTAAAACCTTCTCTTTTTGATTTCCCCAAGTGTTCCATTATTCTCCACAAAGTGGCTGCTGTTTCTTGGCACCACACAGTCCAACCTGAAGCCATCACTCTAAATACAGAGTACCTATGTGAGAATATTGTCAAAGCTCAAGCATGCTTATGCATGTGGAATAAGAGTTGCTTTACCTTTCTTCCTTCTCTGATGATGCTTGGTCCCATATTAGGTCACTCTCCCTAGGTCTACTTCCATATTTCTTTACTTTTCTGGGATGTGGCTTCTGGCATTAGACAAAAATAAACATAAGTCCCAGAAGAGTGGAAATGTTACAACCCTGAGGAAGATAGCATAACAAATCGTTTAAAAAGTCTTACTTCCATAGTTAATGAATGTTCAAAGGCTGACCATATCAGTGCTGCATAATGCCATTTTTTTGTTATATTTTACTCACACATCAATCAAAGGCTGAAAATCCAAACAAGATATCACTGCACTAACGAAAAGATAAAGGAGCTCATATACAAATTTGCCTTATGGACTTTTTAAAGTGTAACAGAATTATGAGTGAAGAAACATCTTTTTTTAATCAATAACTTAACAAAGACCAGCAGTTGCAGCAGAAATGACAGAATAAATTCTCTTTCTTCCAATTGCTTGAATTGTTTCTAAACATAAAAAGACAAATAATGCACATTCAGTAAATTACCTTATTTTACAAGAAGACTATAACACATTCAGGAACAACATGCAGAATAAGGAAAATGCAATAAAGGGAAATTAAGCATTAATTTATTTTTTTTTTATGGCACAACATACCCCTTTTTCTGGGGGAAAAAACAAACAAACAAACAAACCCAAAAAACAAAGAAAAAAACCCAAAACATAAACAAAACCAACCAACCAACCAAAACAAATGTAACCAAAAACCCTCATCCTTATTCTGATATCTTCACTGTGATACAGTAAAGAACTGCTTTACATCTAGCTGCAGGGGCTACAAGTGATGGCAATGCATTTTATGAATGATCATAGCAATGAAAGGAAACTGGAAGGAAGGCAAAACTTCCCCTGGTTTGCTCTTGGTACAGCATAAGCTCACTTGGTATAATATCTGTTAAACATGAAAGAAAGCAAAATACCATAAAATCTTTTCAAATATGTTTCATTGGCTACTATATGCATCCAGCTACAGTATCCATTTTAGAGCAGACATTTCTAAAAAGCTCATCTCTGCTTATGAATGTCAGCACAGTTATCCATTATAATATACATGTGCACTATGAAAACAGAGATGAAGATGGTGATGGATTTTTATAGCACTCCATGACTTTTTTGGCAGCAGCAAGACCATTTACACTTACTATTGGAATTAGAAAATTAAATTTTAACCTCTAATGTCTATTTAAATATAGCTAGCACATAAGTAAACAGATGTGCTTATTACAGTTCCAGAATGTAATAATAATAAAAAAATAATCTAATTTGAAGCTCACTCTTTCAAAGCGTTCCTCTGAGATGAATTCTCTTGACTCCCAGCAAACGGAGTGGGAGTCAGCGCTTCTCATTTTCCTAAATTTGGCTCTATGAGAACAGTATATTTGTTCTTTAACATTGTTCAGTAATATTTAATACACGTAAAATGCAGATTGCCAGATGTTATACATCATCTTACAGCAATAACACACTGTGATATTTAAATCTTGTAGTTATTTTTGTGTGAGTGATACTCAGGAAATTTGAAAGTTGTCAGTAAGTAAATATTTGAGTGTATGGCTTAACTTGTTTATCAGTATATCTTGGTATATCAGGACTTGGTAATACTGATCCATGTTTCAGAAACTTAAGCTAGCAAAGGTGATTGGAAGGGAGTTTCTTCTATGTTTGTGCAAGTACATCAGCAGAGTCTATTCTGTTCTGCTTGAGCTGTAACCTCAACTTGGGAAGCAAATTGGTAGAGCTGGCTGAAACTGGGGGTTGCACTATGCCCTGTGGTCCTGCTTGCACTGCACAAGGCTGTACTGTGATGAACTGGTTCGCCACTCCCAGTTTTCTCCTTTTTGTTTCTTCCTGTTTGTGTGTCTGTGTGTTTAGCTTTGGGTTTGGAAGAAGGGATTCTAGTTTTGTCCTCAGTGGAAATAAGGTGGCAAGAAAGACTATTCCATCAGGCAGTGTATAGGCATGAGCCATTCGAGTTTCCATCTGGGCTGGTTGGTTTTTTTTTCCCTTTCCTCTGCACCTGTCACAGAGACTAAAACCTGGAGCAGTTACAAATGCAGTTGTCTATCACCATAAATGCAGTGAGCTAACAGGACAACTGCTGAATGGCTTGGGTGCAGGAACTGCCTGTCAGCCAGGCTTTCCTCAGTCAGGCAGCACTCGACTTCAGTGAGGCTGAATCAAGCACTCCACTTTGCAGACTCACAGGGTGCCATTTGCAGAGTACATTCTCAACTGATGCTATTATACAGTATTTAAAGGGAAACAGTAAGACTCTCATGCAGGATGGGATTCCATCTGGACTATGAAAAGTGTATTGCTTAGCAACCAGCGTTTACTGTTCTTCTGAATTTTTTTGGTTGTTGCAAGCGTATCTCCAAACAAGTCTGTCTGCACTTTTTTTATTATTTCTTTTTTTTTTTTTCTTTTCCCATTTCTTTTATAAACAAACAAGAAAGACTCCAAACCCCAAAGCTGCCTTGGAATGCATAGCAACTACTATGGGTTCACGCCTTGCATATCCCACTATACATTATCATATAAAAAGACAGACTTTTTCTGTAAGGCCCAGCTATCCATTCCTAACTGAATACTCTCTCTTCTTATATTTATTCACTGTTTATGATCTTATATCTCTTAAAATAAGTGACATATTTAAGAGCTTCCTTTACTTCCTATACAAAATGAGTATTTTCTTTTGTTCAGATTTCGAAAGTCTGCAGTATTTGAACTTATGAAACATAAAACAAGAATGCACGCAAACGTAAGCATATATATACACCCATGTACATTTATGAAAATCTGGCCATATGTCCCCCTTTATCTGAGAACAGCAGATCACTTTAAAAATATTTATGCAGCTCTTTTCTTCTGGTTCACCAAGAATCAGCATATATATGGGTGGTAAGGTATCCATCTTCTGAGCACCTTCGGAGAACCATGCAGTAGCACAGGGTAATCAGCTTGTGACTTCTGATTTTTTTCACCCCTGGTAGTGGGGTTTTTTTGCAGAGTTAGCTTGTAGGAAGTAGTTGGCACTTGAACTGTGAATAGGTTTTTTTGCTCGAAAGGCTATTACAAGGAGATAAATTGATGTAAAATTGTAATAGTACACCAAAAATTCTAGAAGCTGTAGGTTATTTTCTTCATTTTAAAAGAGTTTATAAATGATGTTTACTTTATAGTGGAAATGTTCACAGATTATTGGAAACATTTTTCACTTCCCTTGAGAGAGTTAGGTTAGGATCCACTGTGCATAAAGCACCTGCATCACACTCTACATTATTCTGAAGCAACACTCATACTTGAGCCTATATGAAAACATTTGTTATCTTTAAAACACTTTTCAGAAGATGCCTGGTTAATATTTGAACTATGCTCACTGGAACTGAACCAAACCCTGGCTTTTCACTTGATGTTTGCAGAGGACAAAGTGGAATAAGGGTCATATTCCATGACCAGTTCCGCTATTGAAAAAAATTAAATCATTATGGTGTAAGGGTTTTGGTTTTGGTTTTTTTTTTCTTTCTTTCTTTTACATATTCCTCATGTATTTATGTGGTTTGGGAACCATTTATTTTCTGTATGCCTCAAAGTCACACTAGATATGTATGATACAAAGTCACACTAGATGTGCTTTGTCATTTGAAACAAGCTAAGCTTTATTGGTGTGAAAAGACACTGTATGCATACTAGACTCACAGTCTAGTTATTGTGGGTTAATAAGCTACTTTCTGTCAGCTGAGGTGCACTGAATGACCATTGTATCTTCTTAGCCTGCAGTATGTAGAAAGCAAAATATATTAATATAATGCACCTTGAAAATAACCTAACTTTCCTGAAATCAGGAAGAAATTATTTACTATGAGGGTAGTGAGGCACTGAAATAGGTTGTTCCGAGTTCTGGATGGCTCATCCCTTGAAGCGTTCAAGACCAGGCTGGATGGGATTTGAGCAACCTAGCCTAGTAGAAGGTGTCTCTGCCCATGGCAGGGGGGTTGGAGCTGTATGATTTTTAAGCTCCCTTCCAATGCACACCATTTTATGTCTCTAAGTAAGAATATTTAGTTTATGATTTTTCCTCACACACTGTTTTAGATAATGCTGAGTAAATTTTATTATTTTGTTAACATTTTTCTTTATGAAATAAATTTCTAAGTAATATCTGCCTTTTTATTTGGATAAACTTTTTGATTTTTTTTTTCCTCTAGAGTCTAAAGCTATATGGTACTTCTTACCATTGTAGTCTTTTTATTTTTAACATGCAAGACAGCTATTGCAGCACAGACATAAAATTAGTTTTGCTCAATGGATTTCTTGTCATGCATGTGCAAAAAGCTTCATTTGCCTCCAATTTAAATTTTTGTTTTCCTCTGGTGACTCATTTTGCTGCATCTGTGTTTATTCTATAACCTGTGGATAAGGCATGTTTTCCTAGCTGGGAACTGGCTGGGCTTTTGTTGATGACTGCCATGTGTTGGTTTAGTCTTGTATACAATCCTGTCTTGATTTCGCCAAAGCTCGCGCTAGCAGCATTTTTGCAAAGCTCAGCAAAGCTCTTCTGGGAAGCCCTTCAGGTAGAGTTCCTCTCCAGGCTTATGGAAGACATCACAGATGCTTTGTCCTTTGTAGCAAAGTCTATTTTCTTCCAGTAAATATACTTACTTCACTGGTCTTAGTGATAAATAATTTATTATTACATTTCATCTGTTTCATCATTTTATAGATTTTATATGGTCACAGTGAGCTGATCTCTTTGGGGTGGGTTTCTTTTGTATTTTACAGTTCTTTCTTGGTATCATTTCATTCTGTCTTTTCAGTGAGCTTCAGCCTGCATCACTGTGATTTCTGGCTGATGGAAAGTGGCTTACACATCAAAAAGACCAATGACAAAAAAAGAGGATGAGTGATCATTTTCTGAGATAATATTCTAGGCAGTCAATAGTGTGAGTTTGAGAACTATGAGAGACTAAACTTTGAGTATGCCTGTATATATTTATGCTGAACTTACACTATAAACACTGTCTATATATTTCGTTTGTTCTTACTATTACTGTAGAAAAGGTAATGTAGGCTGCTTTCATATAGTTTAGCCTTTCTGTAGTATCCTCTCTGCCCTTCCTTAAGTGCCCCTTTATCTATGCTAGTATTCAGTTGCTTGTATACACAGCTATCAGATATGTACAAAGCTTGCTGTTTGTCAGAAGATGTACCACCAACAATGCTCCTAGTTGCCTTATTTATAAAGGTACATAAAGGTTTACAATGTACATTAAATGCAAGAAGACTTTTTGAGGTTACAAGACATATGTGCAGTTTAGCTTCATTGCGACTGCTGTGGATGCCTCTTTGGTAGAAAGATGGGAGAGGCCTGTGTGCTGGGGAAGCAGGTGGAAACCCTTAAGTGTTAGGATCAACCCCCCAGTCAGAATGCAGAAGACTCTGAAAGGAGAAAGCAGTTGACCTCATATTAACAGCAACTCCAGTGGAGGAAATCCAATGCATGAAATAAAAACACCTGAAAAGAATGAGAGAACTAAGGCAAATGAGCATTGCTGTGCTCTGATTGGTGCACCCACAAATCTAAATGAAGCACAGCTACTCAGTGTTTGTGAAACCTTAACCTATAAATTAAACAGAAGAGGTTGTGTTTTCTTTCAATATAGAGCTGATAAGAGTAGAACAGGGAGCTTTTACAGTTGGCTGAAGGAAGGTTGGCCTTAGCTGCTCTGGTATGTCTTTCTGCTTTGTTGTTTCCTGGTTTTCTCCTATTTCTTTTTTGTTCTTAACTACTTTGTAACAAATAATATCTGAAGTTGAACTTTTAGAAGAATGTGTCCTATGTAT
>JBAFWW010056937.1:0-15162 GCA_036873685.1 Agapornis canus
GGGGGTTGAGTGAGTGAATGAGCTGTCTGGCTGGGTTTAAACCACGACATCCACTTAAGAGTTAGGGACTTATTTATCACCAACAGAATGCAGGAGGTAATGTGAATAACATTATTTTTGAAGCACCTTCCACAACCAATTAATTTGATTTCTGGCTGGTTTTGTTTATATCGGCACAATTTTGTAAGGCTAGGCCATAGACAGGTATATCCAAAACTTTAAAGTAAGAATAACTTTTATTTACTTAATTTAATTTTCTGTACAGTAATGTATACAGTTCTTAATATTGTCCCAAACGTTCTTAAACATCATACTACTTAACTGTCTATTTTACTATTATTTGTCAATTTTTTTGAACCTCATGCCCTTGTAAGTCAATGAAAATCTAATTTTCTGAGTTTTGCCATTTGTGTATTCATACCATTCTGCACTCTGTCTCAAAACAAATATTATGGGTGTATATGAATATGATGTAGGATCACTTTATTCTATTTTTGCCTATCAACATGCATGTCTTCTTTATAACTCAGTATCTCTCACTCCTAAAGGGGAACTATTTAATGTGAGATGATTTTAAAAATACTGAAACAAAGCTATAAGAACAGTGGTAATACACTGACTTCTCATAGATCTGAGGAGTATACTCACACTGCACATAAATTGTTCATGTTTGTGGTCACATAGACTTGTATTCTAACCAAATTTAACAGTAGAATGTAAGGACAGATATTAGTTGAATAAAAAAATGAAGTAAGAGATGGTATAAATGCAGTTTGCATTACTCTTCTTTCTGAGATTAAGTCTTTTTACAAAATAAAAAAGAGATTTCTTTATGCCTGACAAATATTTTAGTATATGCTCTCTAAGGAAAAATACAGCCTTTGCATTAATTTTGTGAGAAGGAAAAAAAAAAAACAAATAAATGTTTGGCTACAACTGCTCAAATTGACAAGGTTTAAAGTTTTTCCAAAGGAGAACATATAAACACCAGAATGGGGTCTGAACCTCCTCTGTGATTTCACTGAAACCTTACACCCGATGTGGGAAAATACCTCTCAAAAGTCTCAGTGCATTAAGTCAGTCAAAATTAAATGTTAATCCTCCAATCAAAAGAGAGTTTGTAGAAGATTCTTTTGCTTAGGGAGTCCTGTTGCACAGTATCTAAATTTAACATGTCAAGATCTGATGGTCACAAGTAGACTACAAACAAAATCAACAAAAACTAGGTTATATATTTACTCACTGATGAATGTCAGGATTTATGATATTGTAGTCCTATTTTCTTAAGTTTCTCTGTTTGCTGTCAATCATCTCTATTCCTTCTAGAAAACATATGCCAGAAAACATTTATTCAAGTCTGTGAATATGGTTGAATTGCTGTGCAAACAGTTTTGAAAAAAAAAAGCCTAACTTAGGACACAAAAAGCACTGACACAAATAAAAGGTATATGTTGATAGGCACTTACAGAGAGAGTGCACATGTAAATAGAAAATGCATCAGAGTTAGAAATTACATGGGTAAATATGGTCTGATGACTTACATTTTTACTGTGTTTTCAGTTTAGTCTGTCTTCATTTTTAGCAAGCTGTTTCAAACACAGCTCTAATTAATTGGTGTATGAAGAGCATATAGATGAATATTACATTTATGACACTACAGGTAAAAACTGCCAATAAAATATGAATACATGAATAACAGAAAATAAATGAAATGCTTGCTGTTTCTTGTATCTGGCACCCATTGTGTTTATTTTAAAACATAGCTAGAAGCTCTACAATTATTCTGTAGTTTGCCAAGTCTTCTGTAAGGTTTGTTTTGGGATTCCATGGATCATTAAAACAGATGCATCCTTATCTCTTGTTTAGGCTCTTACAAAGTAGAAGTCAACAAAATATTAATCCAATCATTTGTGATTTCTTTGGAGAACTTACGTGATCTTTGGGTAAACTCAGTAGCATGCAATGCATTCAGACTAGCATGTTCCCAGTAAAATAAATGTCCAAAATATTTCTTCCATGTATTTTACAGCTACATGGCTTCTGTTCTCCATTGTTCTATAATCTAGGTGATTACATACACTGAAATTACCATTCAAATAATTCCAGAGATTTTTATAATAAATATGAAGATTGGTATGAATAATACATGAGTAGAAATGCATGTATGTAAGCATGAGAGGATACAGTGCTACAAAGGGTTAAAGGTATAGTCTGTATTGATAAGCAAGGGCTCAGCTGACAGCAGCAAAAGACTAAGGAATGTGTTTCTGTCAAAACAAGAAGCGTGATCCGATAAAGGAACAGCACAGATCATTTGTCAGCAGAAGACTCTACAATACACACTACACAAGAGGACAGCAACAACCTTATAGTGCACTGTATGTGACATCCACCTTCCTGTAATTCCAAAAGCAAGATAGATTCTAGCCCTAAAATATCCAAGATAAGAAAGTCAAAACAACGAGCACCACTGAAGTATACAAAATTTCAGATCAAGAGGACCACACCATAGTATCCTAAAAATCTATCAAAATAATTAGTTTGCCATTATTACACACAAGTGGCCATGAACAGGCAACTTGGCTACATGTGCATGCTTGTTTTCTGCTTGTTTTCTGGGTAAAGAGTGTGAGAGTGAGTGGTATTCATGAGAGAAAATGACTAAAACCAGTTTTGCCTGAAACAAGAATCACCTTTGCCTTCCGTAACATCTCATACTGGCTTGGCGTAGACAAATTCGTCCCAGCAATTCTGCCACTGCAGAAAATTCCACATTTGCTTTGCAGTTGTTCATAAAATACAAGTGCAGAATCAAACCCAATTGTGTGGCTTTCTTCCCTGCAGTGCTGTCCTATATTTGATGCTAAAGAGTTCATAGATGCAGTTTAAAAATCTCAAACTGCATATTCATTTCCTATTAAGGAGGCATCGAACAGCACTGGGAGCAGAGAACAGCTGCTGGAGCAATCTCCTATCACTGGGTCCCTCTTCTACCAGTTACAGAGCCAGGTTCCCTCTGCCTTTTCTTTTTTTTTTTCCCACTTTATGATGCTACAGATATTTTGGTCTTTTTGCACACTGTATCAGCTTCAATGGGAGAGTGGAGTTAGGAGGGAAGTGATGTTATTTTACAGTCTGGTGGCGTTGGGTTGCAAAATTAGAGTTGACTTCAAAACTGTAAGCTTCAAAGGTCTCCCACTATGTGAAAGGGTGCATGGCTTCATTTATTAAAATTTATGAATTAAAACTACTTCATCATAGTGCTTAGTTTAACCACACAGAGATTTAAAAAGGGGAAGCAACTGCTGCAAAACAGACACTAAATAACAAAGTATATACTTTCAAGTATATAACTTACCACTGTAAAAACTGCCTTATGCCAACATGCCTACACTTATCTAATTAAAATTCTGCCTTAATTAAATACTTATATTTTATCTGCTTTCTGCCCTTGGAGGAGGGAGGATATTAACAGCTTTGGAGGAAGACCATTTTGCAAAAATTGCAAACATATGGCAGCAAACAGAAAAAGGGCCAGCCCATCAAGGCTTCATTTGTTAAAAGAAAGTTTGACTACTTCGGAGTGAAATTTTTGCTTTCATAGGCAAAACTATAGTAAGGAGGATGAAGGCTTCATATCTACCTAGTGGCAGTGGAACAGATGGAAGAAAGAGAGGAAACTGAGAATGGTGTTCCTGGTAGTCAAAGGTCTGCACAATTCCAGTTACATTACAGCTGTACTGTAATGACAGGAGCACAACGTAATTTTTACTCCTCTCATTCTGCTTTTCTGGCTGTGCATGTTCATTCATTCCATAAACACAAAATGCACTCTAATACAGTGTTCCATGACCTACTACTGGCATTAAATATGTATTACATGACTGAAACACACACATGTAGTGGGCATATCCAGAACCATTAAAGTCTTGTTTGTGGAAAAACTTCATGTAAAGTGGAGCTGTAGGGTTTATTCTGAATACAGCACAACCCACTGCAGTTCTGCTACTTTTAAATGATATACAGCTCACATGGAGTCAACTCAGGCACAGCTGTCAGTGTTCCAGAGTCCTTTGGGTTACAAAGTAGTTCTAGAAGAGTCAAATCATGGGTGTCTCTGAAGCTGTTGACATGCTAATACATACTGCTAAAGTAAATATATTAGGAGATTTGCTGACTTCCTTGATTATAATTTTATTTTTTCCAATCTGTTAAAATTCTCTTGCATACACCTCTTCCAGTAACAAATCACATTAATCTTTGAAAGGCACTCACTCAGGAAGCCTCACTGAGCAACGTTTGGAGCTTTGATACTGATGTTTAGACATAGATGCTGACTGTGATGCTAGGATTATGTTCAAGCATAGCTCCTATTCTCAGAAAAGGGCAACAAATGAGCTTTGTAAAATCCAAACTTGGTAAATGTAGTAAGAAATTTGCTTATTTCAGCTGTAAGAAAAGGCTTGCCAGTATTTTATGTTCTAAGCTCAAATCGTAGATCATGAAACTGAAGATAATTTGGTAAACTGCACTCTGTATGCATCTAGATGGAACAATGAGGGTGGGCACTTGCTCAGCTGACCAAAGAAATCCTTAATACAGTGTACTTGCACACAGCAACTGGATGGCAAATTTTTGGCTAGCACCCAACAAAGCATTCATGATCAGCAGAATTATAAAATTATACATAACCCTCTATGTGCTAGAATGTATTTGACAGAACTGAAGCCCAGCACAATCCTAAACTAATTGTAGGTTATTTTGATACTGAGTGACCTTTAACAATTATTTTCCTTGTCATTACTTTTAACTGCTTTGATTTGAAACAGCTCTTGCTTTAATCATGATGATGATATGATATCCAGTTACTCATGTTAAAAAAACCCCAGCTTTTCTCTGAAGTAGATTATTTCTTCATTATCCCCTTTCAAGTGACTTGCAAATGTAAGTAAACTCTGAACCACACACCTCCGAACAGCTACTGGGCTTCTACTAACACAAAAATGTGTGCCTTGAAAAACTTAGGTAAATAAAAAAAATGGAAATTGAAGTATTTCTTCTGTTTACTTTACCTTGTACACAGGCTCCATCTAAATCATGTTATCCCAGTAGTCACAGAATTGTTTCAACATAGACTTTAAAGTGATTTAAAACTGTAATCTGATCTATTCAACTGACTCAAGCCAAAATCAGGTATACTCCAACCAATGTTCTTTTTAACTCTAGCAAATATCCAGAAGTCTTGAAGGTGTTGCTAAATGTAGGAAAGGTTATATTCTCCCTAATAATGTATTTAGATGCTTCAGTTTGTCTTTTTAATTTTGTTATGGGGAGAAGAGGGCGAGATTCATGTCAGCTAGTTTTAGATCACTATATCTGAGGATGTCCTCTAGGCTATATAGATATTTTTAGTGCCACTTAGATATAATGAACAATACCAAAGAAGTGCCTCTTATCTAACTCTGTGGCTTGGATATACTCAATACAGTCCATGCTGAATGTAGTCTGAATTTAGACATCAAGAATAAGCTTCTTCAATCTGACCTACCATTATTTTAGTTAAGTCCATGTTTCCTTAATTTGCTAACTAGAAAAACAAAAGACAATGTCAAAACCTTCACAGATGTCCAAATACTGGGCATCTACTGTTCGTTCCTCACCTACAAAAATCTGCTATCTGCTCCTAGCATGGAACTAGATTGCTTTAATTTGCTCTTGGCAAATCCATTACCTCTTATTTCTTCACTATTTTTTAGCTATTTTAAGTAGTTTATCTGTTCATTGGCTTTTCTATGAATTGAAAAGATTCCATACTTTTCCATTAATTGAAAAGATTCTCCTTTCCTTTTTTAAAGATAAGCTCTACATCACTTTCTTCTAGTGTGTTGGTACCTCATCCATTCTCCAAGAAGTCTCACAAAAACCCACTAACAGGTTTAAGTTTTTCAGGCAGTTATGTAACACAAAATGAAGTTCATTAAACCAATTTTAAGATACAGACCACATATCACCTGCTATTTCCTTACCTACAATTGAGGTTACACTATAAGGATTAGATGTGTATGCCATATGCTCCACGATGACCTTTTCAGTAAAAATGTGTGATAAAAAGTCATTGTACATTTTTGCCTTCTCTGCACCTACTATGAGCAGCTTTTCCTTTCCTGCAGTACCTCTATTAAGTGCCAAAGATTTCTTTATTCTTCTCCCTATTAATGCACTAATGTAATTATGTTATATTATATCTTCATTTCTCTTGCTAGTTGCATCTCACTGAGTGCTTCGGCACTTTTGACTTGTCTCTACATGCATGTGCTATTCTACAAAGCTCAGTAAAGAGAGACATTTTCTCCATTTTATCTAAAGTGAAAGAAAAATGAGTATTTATCTAAGCTGGTCTTTTACACTTTCTTTCCTTCATACTGGAGAAGCTCGTATTATGGCCTTTAGCAGTGTTCTGTTGAAGAGCCCCCAGATTTCTATTTAACTTGAACCCTAGCGATATGTTAAAATAAATTGGCTGAATTTACTGATGTCTGCCCCTTGAGACGTTTTCCTGGGAAGTCTGTCAATGAAAATTCTTTCCCAACAAGTGCTGTGGCAACTAAAATCTCCCATTACTATCAAGTCCATTATACTTTTGAAAGACAAGCCAACATTTCTTTTCTTCTTCCCTCTACACTACCAGTGTAATATATATGACAAATTCTCTACAATGCCAATTTTGCCATAATCTTCAATTTATTCTTGTCTATTGCTCATTAATTCCTCAGTTAATTCTTCTCTGTTCCCTTTTCTTCTACCATTAGCATACAAACAGCTGGCAAAATGACCCATGACTTTTTCTAGTCAATTCTTTAATCTTGTTTTAAGTAATCCTGTCTTTCTCAGTTGTTCACCTATGTCAAATTTCAATTACTTAAGCTGAAGGTTTTTGTCCTTGCCACATGGTTCTTAATTTAAAGTTCTCTCAGAATAGAAGCCTTGTAATTATATTTAGGGTGCATCTAACTGATGCTTGACTTGGATGTGAGAGGAGATAGAATAATATCATTTGAATTGCCGCTTTTATCCATTGCCACAAAGCCTTATAATCACTTTCAATTCTGATCATTCCTGCAGGATCATGAGTATTCTTTACCACATGCTAGTGATTGAAAGAATCTTTTGCAACCTCGCAAATTCAGACTCTAGTAAAGAAGTACACCATCTGTAAGTGCCTGGTGATACAGATGTTTCCATATTACCTTCAGCAGAGTCAGTAGCCAGCACATTCTTTTATTTTCACTAGATAGTAGAGATTGTACTGCTTGTGATAGTGTATTTCTTGTCTGTTATCACTGAGATTAGTTCTTGCTCTCTAGTCAGCACTCCTGCTTTTGATTTCAGTGGTAAGCTATTAAGATGTTGAAAGTTCCATGCCCTTAGAGGACACCAGCAGCCATCTCTCCCTCCACAGATTCTAGTTTACTCCTTCATTACCTGTACCACTTCCAAACTGAAAACTCTGCTTTAATATTTTTGTTTCTGAATGCATGCTGTGGATGAAGTCCTCATGACCACATCAGCCAGTTTTGATTCTCCCCTTTCATTACTCCTCTAATCACTTCTTATGTGATTCCCCTCAAGAGCTAAATGAAGTCTTTCCAGAATTCACTAGTAGGAAAATATAGTCCAAGGTTCCTGCAAATCCATTCAAGAATTTCATCACAAGATGTCATCATTGCCTAATTTAAATATAGCTATTAAATTATCAGTGTATGACATGTTTCCTCTCAAATATTTTTCACTGAGAATGAGATACTGTGCAGTATGAAAAGCTCTTTATGCCTAGTAAATTAAGAGTATTTGTCCCTGAATTTAATATGTTTTTGTTTTTACTAACAGCTCATTAAAACACTAAAGTATAATATGCATTACAGGTCTAAGTAAATACTAAAAAGAAGAATTCTGTACCAAGATACATTCACTCTTCAGTATTAAGAAACTTTACTGTTTGCTAAAAAATTATTAGACAAGAAAAGTGAAATTTCACTAATATAGATTCTTTAGCATCCATCACTAAGAGAAATCTCTTTGACTTGTACACTCTGATACTGTACTACTACTATATTACACAAACTGAAGCGAGGGAGATTCAGGCTGGATATAAGGAAGAAGTTCTTTTGTGTAAAGGTGGTGAGGTCCTGGAAATGGTTGCCCAAGGAAGTTGTGAGTGCTCCAGCCCTGGCAGTGTTCAAGGCCAGGCTGGACAGAGCCTTGAGTGATATGCTCTAGTTGCACATGGTCACAAGTCTTCTCTCTCCACAGGACCACAGGTACTGCCATGAGCCTGCTCCAGCACAGGCTTTCTTCAGGGTCACAGCCTCCTTTGGGCACCCTTCTGCTTCAGCATGGGGTCTTCCCCAAGCTACAGGTGGATATTTGCTCCACCAGGGACCTCAATGGGCTGCAGGAGCACAGCCTGCCTCACCATGGTCTGCACCATAGGCAGCAGGAGAATCTCTGCTCTAGAGCCTGGAGCATCTCCTCCCCTTCCTCCTGCTCTGACCTTGCTGTCTGCCGAGCTGTCCCTCTCACATATTCTAACTCATCTCTCTGGCTGCTGTGCCATTTCTCTCCCTCCTGCTTCTCAACTATGTTATCCCAGTGCTATCCCAGATAACTATGTGCTACCAGCAGGTCCATCCAAAACCTGGCCACACAAACTCAACATATTCCACTCCTTGCCTCTGTGGATCACATATTTAAGGATTATCATTAAATCACACAATCTTCACTCGTATCAACAACAACAAAAATAAAACAATCCCACACCAAAATCAAAATAACATCATTACAACACCAAACAAAAGTGGATGCAATTTTGCATACAATGCACCCCTCATCCCTTTACCACAATTACAATAACCAAAATTCTACACCATCATTGCACATTATTCAGTCCATATTTTGCTCATTACCTCTCCCAATTAATATCCTGACCTTGAATTCCTTGAGTCCCAGGTGGGGCACCAAAAAATACTGTGGTGAGTTGGATGCTAGGTGACACCAAGCTGCTTTATCACTCCCCACCTCAGCAGGACCAGGTAGGGAGAAAATAAGGTGGAAAAAAAAACCTTGTGGCTCAAGAAAGATGCAGTTAAATAAAGCAAAATCAAAAGTCACTTATGGAAGAAAAATTAAACAAGATCTATTCACTACTTCCTATTACCAGGTAATGTCCAGCCACTTCCTGGGAAGTAGAGATTTAGTGTAAGTAGCAGCTGCTCCAGAAGAAAAACACAGTAACAAATGCTGTCCCAACCTCCCCCCTTTCTCTTAGCTATTATTGCTGAGCAGATGTGATATGGCATGGAATATCCCTTTGGTCAGCTTGGGTTAGCTGCCCTAGCAATATTCCCTCCCAACATCTTGTCCATCCAGCCTCCTGGTAAGGGGAGATATTGGAGAGACAGCCTTGATGCCATGTGAGCACTGCTTGGCAGCAGCTGAAACATTGGTGGTACCAACACCCTTCCAGCTACCAGTACAAAGCACAGCACTATGAAGGGTGCTATAGAGGAAATTAACTCCATGTTAAATTCAGTAAATCCTGAATTGTTTTTAGCAAATTCAGAAATTATTAATTATCTCCTAACCAAGAGTTTCTCTATGAATAATTCTCCCTTCCAAAACTTCAAGTTTCAGGAATCAAGAACAGCCTGCCAGGACTTTTCATGAGATTGCCCCTTACTCTTTTAGAACAATAATAATCTGAATCTTGCTTGTTTTATTTGCAATTACATTTGCATTTCTCTTTCTATTAGATTTCCTTCTCACTGTCCAGCTACTGTTAAAACAGCTGTGTCAACTCTATTTAATTGATGACACAGTTTTATCCTGTACAGAAATAATGCTCTATGAAATGGGATGTTTTTAAATATATTTTTCTCTTCTTTTTTTTTTTTTTAATTTTTAAGCAAGAAGGTACATAGTCTCCTGTCCAATAGATAAACCCAAGTAATTGGAATTGCTAACAGGAATGTACCAGTACAGGTGAATTAACATAGCTCTGCCTCAAGACCAAATTATTCAGATGTACAAGTCAGTTTTCTTTCCATGAGTTAGGAAGAAGATATAGTAAAATACTTTCAAAATTCTTATCAGCACTGTTGCACAGGTTTATACTGACACACCAAAAGGCTAGGCATGATGTGGAGTTCTTAGAAGTCACCATGGTAGGAAAGGTTTGTAAATTTTCCCTACATTGCTAACAGTAGTCACTGGCTGTCAGCAACATTTTCAGCCCTGTGTCAAATATTTGATCGAAGCAGTATTAGGTAACATGATGTTTTAAAAAGTGTCAGCAGCAATTGGATTAGATATACTTTTGTTCCAAACAAAAACTCAGCCGAAAAAGACTGGAAAATATCCCCCTAGCAGGAAGGCCTCAGTAAGTAGACACTAATGGAATTTTTTTTTTTTTTGGTAAGATTTCAAAACAACATTAATGACTCCAATGTGCTATTTGAAGTAACAGCTCCAGGATACTAGACCTAATGCACCTCCAACAGTAAACAACATTGATTCTGTTCGTGGTTATTCAAATACCTACAAATGATTTCAACACAGTGGCTTACTTAGCAATATCTTATCCATGGCTTCCCTATAGACAGTTAAGTCAAAATGAAACAATAGTTAGTTGGTTTTCCTTACTTGTAGTGTGATCACTCATGTCCCCCAGTCCAGTATTAATTCCAGCATCTATAGAACTCATGATTTTATCAATCTACAAAAGAGAAAACAGTGAAAACAATTGATGGGGCCCATCTTTGTCACTTCATTTTGTTTTTTTCATGCATAAATTTCTGGCATTATTACTATAGTTTAAAAAAAAACAATCAAGATTGCAAAATGCAAAAATCAAACTTAGACAATTTCTCCACCTTGATTTTTATTTTGCAATATTTGTACAATATTATTTTGTGTTTTACGAAGTACTAAAGCAATTGTTCATTGAAGATTTCCAAAGAATTTCCTGTGCTCCTTTTTTCCATATGCCCCAAAGCCACAAACAGACATGCAATATAGATGTGTCCCCACAGACCACAGAATGAAACAGCCTTACCCTGATCCCAAAACTCGTTTGCGCATTTCTAAATTACACTGAACTTACTATGTCAAAATATTATACCTATTTTTTTTTTTAAGAACAAGACAAAACAAAAAGTGAATCAAAAGCTAGTGTTGTCTAAGAAGGCAGAGTACCAGGTTTTACTAAGATTAATATTAGGACTATTAGAAAAACATTAACCTCCATTTAAAAAACTACGTATTTGTCACTGGTGATATGAGAATTCAGGACAATCTGGAAATTATGTCAGAATCTGCAGATTTAGAATTCATACCTTTTGTTTTTACAATAAACTACATTTTTTCTTACTCTTAAGAACAAACAAAACTTGATGCCTCCCTAAAAAGGCAAACTTGGACCTGGCTCATATCAGGATCTTATAATAATGTATCTAAATTATTAAGATCAAAACCTGATCTTAAGAACATGTCATTGAGAGAGTAATTCTTTTACAACAAAAACTACATTTATATGCCCTATCGAAACAGACATTTAGATGAGTTGGAAACCTTTCTTCTAGAAAAAATAACTAAATACAAGGTCTGGGTTCTTTCTGAAATAAAATAGCACTCTGGAGATATACAGACTTTCTGTAACAGTCATTTTAAAGAGAAAAGCTTTCTTCTCTGTAATAGGAGTAAGATTTAAATGTTTCCCACTTTTAATTTACCTCAGATAGATGGAAAACTTTGTGTCTATCAAGAACCATTTGCATCCTTGAAATTTAACACAGGAGGAAAAAAAGAGGTGTTTAAAATTTGTTTTAATCTAATTATAAAACTAAAATAAGCACTCTTGAAGGAGCAAGCATGTGCATTACAAACTCAGTGTGGACGTTCCTTTTAATAGTCCTGAATTCACCACAGCTGTAAGTGTATTCCCACTTCACAAAAGAGTAAGGTATTTGCCAAGCATTCTGTACACAGATTACATGCCAGTTAGATAACATGTTATATAGGGAGAGTTTGTAGAATGAAACCTAAAAATCTTAGACTCTCCATTCCTGCCATCTTCTCTTGTCTCTTGCTGGTGGGCATTGCCATGGTGGGAAATAACTATCAAGTGTCTACATATGGACATAGCTACAAAGAACTTTACCAATTTAATTAGTGTTGGTGGTGAGGCTTTAGTAGAACATAACTTCAATGTCACAATGAATTGCAGAATTACTTCTGGTTAACTTCATTCCCCATGGACACAAGAGGCTTCATTAAGCGTGCAGCATTTGAACAGAAATGCACTGAGTTTTGTTCCAGCTGTCAAACTACAATGCCTTACACTAGGACATACTCTCCGAAGATTTGCAGTGTGGAAGATGAACTTTTTATTTCAAACAATAACAGTATTTTCACAATACCATAAATTTTCTTATTCTTAGAAATAAATATAACTTACCTCCTCCCATTCGGATGTGAAGGAAGGTGTTCTCTCCGAATTCCCTTTGGAGCATTGCTGGTTTGGTGCAGGTTCACTCCAGTTGCTTCTTGCTTTTTTGCCATTTGGTGGATGGGTGATAAGATTAGAATCAGATTTTGACACGTTTTTGCACAAATGCATTTCAAGCAAAGTCTTTGGAAAAGATCGTATTCTCCCAAGTGTGCACGCTCGCTCAACAAATCCCCCAGTGGTGATAACCCACTGTTCACTTATCCTGGTTGATGTGCCAACCAACGTATGATTTTCTACTGGTTTAGTTTTAGTATGAAATATGGTTCTGTTAACAACTGGTGGCTTTTTTTTCTTAACAGGTGGATCAGTGTTGCTTTCTTTCTGCAGCTGTATCTGCTGAACTGTGCTCTTGCTCAAAACACTTTTCTCTAGTGGACCACTGCACTGCTTTACTTTGCTGTACAGCTGGAATGGATTATCAGGTGGGTCACAGGCAGGTGATGATCCATGGAGTAAACCCGCAAACTGTTCAGCAGGGTGTCTTTCAGGAAGCTCACTTTCGGTGGATGCTTCTCCCTGGCAAAGACGTTCTGAAATGAGAGATTACCTTGTAAAAAAACATGGTGATAAAATACTGCAAACAACAAACCCCTTACTCTTTGCGAAGTGACTTTTGTATGCTGCTTGGTTCTTTCTTATGTACAGAAACAAAAGATACTTATGGTACGAATTGTTTTATTAGTCTCTTACAGAACAATTCTCTCCTTAAACTTAACTATTTTATCTTGTCTGAAAATCAGCCAAAACCAGTCAGTGGTACACATAAATTCCATGAAAAAACAAATTTATAAGACAAAATCTCATTGCTATGCCATCAAGGTAATGGTTGTCTCATTTAGTTTGTTATTAAGTTGAAATGTGCACAAATTATACAGTTTATTATGATGAATTAGATAGTTAGTTTGTAGGTCGTAAAACACATCAAGAACCAGTATTGTCAGGAGTATTGTTAGTAATTTTAGTTCTTATAGTCATTAGAATAATAGTGAATTTACAGTATGATGCCTTTTTACTGACAGTCTCTAAAGAATAGATCTGAGTGTTGTTTTTATTTCTGGGAACTTCTGCAAATAGATTCAGAGTAATATTAACCATTAAAAAAAAAAAACAAACCAAAAACCAAAAACCAAAACCAAACAACAAAAAAACCCCACAGGAAATCAAGTCTTTTTTAACCAAGTTTTATATACAATTTAGTACAAATACACAAAAAAGTAAACTACAGAAAAATGCACTTTTTGGCACAAAGTGGATTATTAAAGATTTTTAGCTCTTTTTATGACTGTTGCTGTAAGGACTAGGAGGAGAAAAAAAAAGGGGGGGGAAGAGACCTTTTTCTATCTGTACTACCTCATTTACAGTACTGATATGGATAACATAACTCTATCGACATGGCATTAAGTTAACATATTTTACTCAGAATAACTGTGTCCCTACTAACAGTTGCATCTCTATAACTACTTTGTTAAAAATAAATACATTCATCTTATTCTTCCTAGAAGTTGTATGCACATATGTAGACTCTAACCGTAGGACTGTATGCACAAGCTATGAGAAGAAATCAAACATAGCATTATGTAATAATTTGCAAAGAAATGAAGCAGGTTTTTTTATTTGCTGAAATAACTGCTTGCAAAACAAAAACCCCACAAAAAACAAGAACAAAAAAACAAACCCAAAACCAAATGCTCAAATTCTCAAAATATTACTTTTAAAAGAAGGCAGTATTTAATTACATGAATGAAAGAAAGATTTTGGTGTGTACTTCAAAACATCAACAGCTCTTTTACCAGTCAGCTGCTTAAAAATGTAACCTTAGTTTTTCTTATTTGGTAAAATACCATGATAAAATTCTAACCAAGATTATGAGTGCAACCTAAGAAAGCCTACTTTTCTTTGGGAAACAACTGACTAGAATATGGCCTTAAGAAATTTAGCAAACAAAATTATGTGGGCTGTTATGGCAAAAGATTGTATGGGGGACTTGATAGAGCTTAAGGAATCAATAATGCCAGAAAAGCTCATTTTTGGGCAAAGGACATAGGACATTCACACTTTCTTTGATTTCTGAAAGTTGCTTAATTAATTGCATGTCTACAATTTTGAAGGTGAACATAAAATTAAAAATAAATTATGCAACTGACTTTAGTATTTTTCCTTCACATGAAAAACAGTAGCTGGGATCCTGCTCCAGATTGACATATCTTGTTTTACATGTCTACATGGGTAAGAAGTAAGTAAACTCTCAACAGTCAGAGATCAGTTTGATAGTCAATGGATCCTAGAGAGTAAAGCTACTCACCATACATTGTGGCATGTCAGTAGAGCTTTTTTATTGTGCATATGTGCATATATATATTCTACTACTCTTTCACCTTTAAAATACACATATAAGCACTTTAAGAAAGTCAGAAAAGATGAAAAAGAAGGCTGCCTGTGTAACCACTAGTTTTCTTACGCATTAGAAGCACTGTATTTCACTTATATCATCACCTACTATTTAAAAAAAAAAAAAAAACAAAAAAAAAAACAACAAAACAAAAGAACGGTTAAAAATCAAAAATAAATTTTTTTAATAACAAAAAAACATTTTTTAT
>JBAFWW010056940.1:0-11937 GCA_036873685.1 Agapornis canus
TTGGAACTGGATGATCTTAAGGTCCTTTCCAACCCTAACTGTTCTATGATTCTAGACCTCTAGAACTCCATAAAGAAAGAAAATTTTGAATGCTAATGTATTTGTATCTGCAGATAACTTCCATAACTGCTTACAGTTGGTAGTAATTTTTTTCAAATCCAAATACATATATACTTTACTTTGTGAATCTCTGAGAAACTGTTATGAGTACCACAGGATCTAAAAAAAAAAAAAATCAGTAATTAAGGAAATGAGTATTTTTTGTCTTCTGGACAGAGTTTAGATGGCATAAGCTCAGTGTGCCCTGAGGCCACACAGGGAATAAAGACAATGTAGAAAAACAAAGTAGTGAATAATACTACATTCACAACAAAAACGCAGTGCATAGTCATAATATGCATAAAAATGCCTAACTAAAGATTTTGGTTTTGCTCTGAAAAAAAGATACTGAATTAATACTTCGCAGATAACTTTAATCTATTATTCCCTAAACTTCAAGTGAAATTTTGATCAAGGCATTTTTTTTTTTTTTTTAATGCAGTGGTGAAACACAATATATTGAGTGTATCATTCAGAAGAGCACTTCCATCCATGCTATATTAGTGATTTTGGCTCAAAAATCTTGTTTTAACTTCCAGGCATGCAAAATAGTTTATAGTTTGGGCTGCACTCCTAAAGATCCAAAGTCAGATCAGCAGCTTGCTCATTCTACAACTTCACCAGGCAGTAATTCAGAAGGAAGTTCCTTCTTGATACACAAACTGCACAGTCAAACTAAAAAATACAGGATTTCAAATTTTCAGATTTTACTTATGCATTCGTGTCTCAATAAATCAAGTTGGACACAAAATACATTGATAGAAAAATACATTGAAAGGAAAGCAGAAGACAGCTTCCTATTAAAAGTGTATGGTACTTCATCACGAACTCAAAATTCATACTACAATATTTGGTCTGACATACATGTATGCACATGGGTACAGATACACAGAACTTAATCCAAAATAAGTATTTGTTGGAAATACTACTTCTGGCTGCAAATAGCACTGATATGCAGGTATACAAACTTTGAAAGTGACTGAAATGCTTAAAAATTTTAGAGGTTCATCAAGGTGCCACTACTTGAAAAAAAAGGAATAAAAGAATAAAAATGCCAGATAATGTCAAATAATGTAATATATAAATATTTTTCAACACCAAGACCAAGATTAAGTTTAATATCCATTACAAAACCTTTCCTGTGAAAGCGTAACAGTGCTGTACTTTAAACACCACAAGCAAAAATTGTCTACATCCTTCACCGTAATGTCAACATCAATCCCCTTTGTTGAATTTCTGTGGATTCATGTACCTAGATACAGACCTACAAAATGTAGGCAGTCATAAATAAACCTCTTTCCAAAGGAAAATTCACGTCAAAATAGATAGGAAATAAAAAAATAGGCCTTTTCATCCTGAAAAATATCTGCGTCACTGAAAGAAACATTTATCAAGAGCACTATTTCTTTTATTTTTTATTTTTTTTTAGGGATGTTAACATCCAGTCAGAATCTAACAGCAGCGGATGCTGAACAAAACAAGGGATAATGCAGCATTTTGTAAGAGTTCAATTCACTATGGAAAAAGCTACATTTAATCATCCACATGGAGGTTAATTTGGCTTTAGGAAGCCCTAGCTTGCCCTTGCCCAGTTCAGTACAAGTGCTGTGCCAACATCCTGGAAAGCCAGCCCACAGCATTTTCTTAATTCCTGTTATTCAACATTTTTCTTTATTTTCCTTATTTCTCTTCTCTTAGTAGCTGAAACCTTTGTACAGAATCCATGCCCTTCCTTAGGTATGTGATAGAAATAACACCAGGCCCTTTCATCTGCTTTATTTTATGTATATGTTTATTACATTTAAAGCTGTCCTTCCTAACACTGCACCCTAAACTTGAAGTTCAGTGATTTTCTCCCTCTTGTTCTACAGCTCTTTAAAAACACCCGTAAAGCAACCTATGCAAATGCAGAGCAAGGACTTGTAATGCTTACAGACACAATTCCTGAGTACGTATCAAGAACACACCATGGTCTTCCTCGTTTACAGAACATTTTTAGAAATACATTGGAGACAGTTTGAAATGCTCTACACTACTCATCATTGTAGGAAGATGACAGATTCAGAACAGATCATCTGGAAGCCTTTAAAGAAGGAAAAATGTTTGGAGTACTGAATTCACACAGCTTTTGTCTCCATCACCAGTATTGCTCCCCCAAACGACAAACACGTGCGATCAAAATCACCATGGATCACAGCAGGAAAAGGCTTGTCAGCATCCTGAAGAAGCTCTGTCTTTGACCAGCCCTTCATCTTTTATAAAAATACTTTCCATATTTAGCAAAACATCACATCTGACCTGTGTATCATTACCCAACCTCGACAGAGCTACAATGCAATCGTGTTTCTTCTCTGTAGTCTGCCTGTCAGGGTTGTTAATTTTTGTTTTTCAGTCAAAAAGGTGTTACAGACATTGTGGTTAAGATTTGGAAACATTACATGGGCATGAAGAGCCCTTAGGTAAGAAAAATCAGATTTTAAGTAGCAGTTCAAAGTTATTGTTTGTTACATTTTCAGTAAGAAAAAGGTTATTTCCCACGTACACTGTCATCCAAAATTACCTTATTCACTACTGAATTTGTCATTCTTACAGTGAGGTTATTTTTTTGCCTTCAGACAAACACACTCAAGTCCTTGGATTGGTGGGAAAGCTGATAGAGATTTGATTTAATGATTCATTTCAGCATTCTTGAGTTGTGCAATATTTTTCCATCTTAAAAAACCAACATGATATATATTTTTTTTAAGTCCCAGTCCCTCAAGATGCACAGTAATTAAATTTAGATTGTCTTCAATTTATTCAAAAATTAACCTCATTCCCATAGAGAAAAGAGGTTGTGCTTTGCACTTTACCTCCCACTCAGTTTTATACATCTTATTCCCCTGTGTAATACTTTCTGCCTCTATCAATTCAAAAATCCTCCCAAAATCCTAAAAAAAAAAAGAAAAAACCCATCCTCCCCAACATGTGTTTTTTAAAAGGCAAATTTATGTGATGTGCCAGGTCATTCTGTTTTTCCTGAAGCAAAGGAAACAGTTCCAAGAACTCAACTAGTATGATAGAGAAAACACCAACAAATTTCTATCCTATACTGTACAAAAAGCAAGTACAACCCTCATTGCTTGGGATGCTGATTCTCCTCCACCTTGGGAAGCAGAAGGCAAAGCCAGAGCATGGGAACAAATACAAGTTCTGTTTCAATGGGATATTATGAAGAGACACAACACGTGTTTCTAGGCACGCTGTGTCATACAAGTACCTTCCTGAACTGAAATTTATCCAGCTGACAAGCAAAGGTGTGCAAAGATGAATTTTCCAAACCCAACTGATGTAATGTGGATTAATCTGATACCAAAACTATTCGGGATACTAAAGTAATTTGTAAATGTGGTCAACTAAACAAACAATATAAAGGCGCTTAAATAAAAAGCAAGATAATTGTAGTATTCCCAAATTAAGCGAAGTTGTGACAAACTGATGAAGTCAAGGCTTAATAAGTGGACAGAAATTTGGCTGAATGAATGGACTTAAGAGAGTGAGCAGCACGAAGTCCAGCTGGAGGACAATCATGAGTGGTGTATCCCATGTATGGATTATGGGGTCAGTGCTCTTTCACATCTTCATTAATCATTGAATAATATCACAGTTTGTGTTGGAAGGGAACCTCAAAGCTCATCCAGTCCCAACCCCTGCCACAGGCAGGGACCCCTTCCACTGCAGCAGCTTGCTCCAAGCCCCTGTGTCCAACCTGGTCTTGAACACTGCCAGTGATGGGGCAGCCACAGCTTCTCTGGTCACTCTGTGACAGTGCCTCAGCACCTTCACAGGGAAGAGCTTCTGCATAAGAGCTCATCTCAATACATCTGTGGACCTGGCTGCTGGTGCAGAGTTCGTCCTTGCCAAGATTGCAGGTAATTTAACTGGGAAAAGATGCACCACACAGTTGTGCTGCTGTTGAGAGGAACCTGGGCAGACTGCAGAAACAGCCAACAGAGAGCTCATGAAGCTGAGCAAAAGACAGTATCGGATCCTGTGTACTGACCAGCTAGAAAGCAGCCCTGCAGGAAAGGACCTAAGAGTCCTGGTGGACACCAAGCTGAACGTATACCAGCAGTGCACCCTCATGGCAATGAAAGACAATGGCACCATGAGCTGCATTAGGCAGAACGTTGCCAGCTCATCAAGGGAGATGACGCTTCCTCTCTGCTCAGCACTGGGAAGCCTTATCTGGAGCACTGGGCTCTCCAGCAGTGCAGACATGCACATACTGGAGTGGGTCCAGCAAAGAGCCACAGAGATGATTAAGTGATTGGAGTGTGTGACCTAGGACTGATTAGCCTAGGGAAGAAAAGGCTCAAGGGAATTGCAGTGGATACAAATATCTGATGGGAAGGTGTAAAGATGACGAAGCCAGACTCAGTGGTGCCCCGAGAAAGGACAAGAGGAAATGGACATAAACTGAAATACAGGAAATTGCATTTAAACATAAGGAAAAAAAAAAGGAGAACAAACAAGTTACCCAGACAGTTTGTGGAGTCGCCATCCTCGGAGATATTAAAAATGGACACAGCCTTGGGCAACTGGCTCTAGGTGACTGCGTGCTGGGCATAGGCATGGTCATGACAATCTCCTCCCAACCAATTCGGTGACTCTTTGAAATCACCATGAGCACAGCTGAGACAAACAACGAAAGGCAGGCAATGCTGCCTGCTGGAAACAAACACCACATCAATGTAGAAGCCAAGCAAAACCACAGCTGCACTACAAAACACTTTGGGAAATACAGAAAATTTATTTTGGGGTAAAATCCTGCAGCAGCAAAGGGATGGCTTGGTTATTAATTGGAAGAACTCAGCACCAGAAAGATCCAATTATATTTGTTTATAATTATGAGTTTTTAATTTCTGCTGGGTGAATGCTGCAGAGAAAGCAAGGAATTGCGTCTTTTTGCACTGTGGAGGAAAGCAAAATATCTGTATTGAATTCTCTTTAAAACTATTCTGCAAAACTGAGGAGCAATCACAGCAGAGCTCACAATAAAACTCCAGGTTAAGAAAGTACAACTCTTTGTGGGACCATGCTCTACCAAATGCATAACAAGAACATTCGCGGCATCTAAGAGCCAGTAGGGTTGATATTCACCTTCAGTAGAGTAGATGTTCCTGTGAGGCTCACTTCTTAGTAGACCACTAATGTGGACTGCACTTCAATGTATGCAAGCTTACAAATACGAGCTGTTTTTTCACCAACTGGAGTAAAAAAAACTATCAAACTATTGAGGACAAGCAATTTTTCTTGGAGGCACCTTCTTATCCCACCGAAAAATTTTATTTTCCTCTTTCATCAAATATTCTGATAACTATTAAGCAACAATGATGAGATGCAATGCTGCACGTAACACACCTAGAAGTAGCTAAAGTGGTCAAGTATGTGAGGCAGGAACATTAAATGGAAACTTGAAAATCTTCTTTCATTACTGTACATGTATTGAACTAGTCAGCTAGGCTGACACCCCATAAAGCTTTTCCAGCATTTAGAAGAAAAGCTAATCACTGTCCTGGAGGTTACACTGGGGCTGCAGGATTAGTCATCTTTGGAAACCAGTTGTGGTTGTTCTTATTTTCCTCTCCCACTGCTTTTTCTGATCTGTGGCTGGTGCAGTGGGAGCATTCTCATCAATGTTTTCTCACAAGTTCAGCTTACAAACATGAAAGAACAAAAACACTTAAGAATAGCTCACAGCTCTCAACCCCTACATCCTGCTGTAGAGTGGGGATCCAAACCCTCCTTACACAACTTAAATTAATCCTTTGGAGGATTAGAATAAAAAGCTGACTAATTCCCCTCCTCCACTTCCCCCTATTCCCCCCTGCATTTTTTGGCCAACTAAGCTGTAGTGACGAATGGCAATACCAAAATGAGAGGAGAAATGACAGTTATTGTAGTTGGATGCCCCATCCCTGGCAGTGTTCAAGGCCAAGCTGGACTGGGCTTGGAGCAACCTGCTCTAGTAGAAGGTGTCCCTGCCCGTGGCAGGAGGTTGGAACTTGGTGAGCTTTAAGGTCCTTTCCAACCAAAACTATTCCATGATTACATGATAGATAGTCCTTACTAACTCTGCAGATCTGGAGTGTTTCAGGTCATTGAGATCAGTACAGATGCATCTGGGTGACAGTTTCCAAGTCTTTAGCAACTACACCTCTGTTAATCAAGTCTCAATGTTCCCTGTTCCCTCCATCCATCCCCTTTCCTTCCCATCCTGCTCCATGTCCCCCTGCAGAGGCAGGCCAGGTCTGCAAGACTCTCCAACTCAGGGGCTCTGCCTTCATTGCAATGTTCTTACAACACCTCACTGGTAGCACTTGCCTCTTTGCCGGAGAATCACTAACTTAAGCTGAATGGCTGGACAGCTGAGAGATCACTCAGAGCTACTCCGGAAGGAGAACCATAAGGATGATGCCTCTAATCACTTACATTGTTAACAAATTAATAAATAAAGATACTATTTAAAACAAACAAACTTTTCCACACTGATGCACCTTGGAGCTGCAATTAATTAGGAAAATGGAAACTCTCAAGTATTTTCAGTAAGCAGTTCTCTGGGGCTCCTGTGCAGAACATGTCTGCAGAACATCTCAAAACACTTGCTTTGAGACAGTCTGGGCTTACTGAAAAGCACTGGAATTTTACTGAATCAGATTCCTCTCTCGGACTCCTCATTGTTAAACTAACATACTATTATGTACCCTGAAGTCAGCTGGTATATCTAGCACCACCAGGTGGACTTCTACAATCAACCCAGAGACAGCAGACTACTCAGCCATACATTTGATGCACTATATCCTGCTAACCAAGTCACATTTCAAGTGAAAGCCATCTACAGTATTAAGAGTATGTTGCGAGGTTTCCTTTTTTAATTTTTCTTTTCTAAACTGCACTATTGATTGTTGGGTTTATTGATTAAAAACTACTGCTGAACTAAAATTTTACGCATTTTATGGATTGGGATACTTTACATGCAACCTTAAAAGCCAAGTTTGTCTCCTATGGATAACATAAATCTCCTGTTGCTTCTGTTCTTCCGAGTCCTTTGCCAAAATTTCATTCATCCCCACTGTTCATATGCATGATTTGAATCCCTTCATCACTTACTCATCTCCAAGAGATATCTGCAAAGTTCCCTGAAATATTTTAGTATTCAAGGCACTACTCAGTTTGAGGTAGACGTCCAGATGTCTCTCTAGGTGCCCACCTGTATGGATTAAACATTTAATTCTCAGTTTATTGCAAGATGCAAATACTTGAAAGAAACCTCAAGTATACATTCTGATGCTTAGCTATAGTCATTCTGGTTGGAGCACCTTAGTCACAGTTACCAACTGCGGCAATTCTAGCTACACTCAGTACTTTCCACTAGTTCTATCAGAACTAAGGAGTGCTGGAATCACAGCTACAGTCTGTTGATTGCAAAGAAAGCGCATGATAAAGAAGACTTCTGTATAAGCCAAAACGTAGCTTTGGTGAGAATCTGTGCTTTAATTTGACAAATCGGAAGATGTTTCGGATCAGTAACATATGTTTGTTATTTTCCAAGTGAATAATTTTCTATATTTAGGCAATAATTACACATTTTACTAAGTTGCCTTTGCTAGTCAAAGTTCATGCAACGCTGTCTGGGAAACCAAAACAGACAACAGTGCATCACCAAATGGACAAAACAGAGAATAATCCATGCTGCAGTCCATGCTGACAGTGACAATGACTTATTGAAGCTGCTGGAGAGGTAGAGGTGATGTTCTTTTGCACCTTAGCAAAGCCAGCAGACACTACACAGAAGCTGAACTGCCGTAAGGCTTTTTTGGTCTTGGATTGACAGAAGATTGGCTTACGTGAACATAAATTCTTTCTGCTTTCAGCTAAAAACTATTCAATCATATTCAGTCTGACATCCATTTTATTAGCGTTCTCCTGAACTCTTCAGGAAAGCTACAGAGTATTTCTCTTTATAGTTTCCAAACAATAGCTTATTTACATAGTTCTAAAAGAATAAGACACCCTCCACAATCCTGATTAATTGCCAGACATTACGTATGAGCGCAAAAGCCCCAAACTCTGAACATACTGCTACGATGGAAATGTGTGAAAGTAATTTTGTTCCAATTTCATCTCATGGGAATGTGGGCTCATAAGCATTCAATTAAAAATAATTCTGTCTGATTGAGATGTGTTTTAGTTTCACATGCTAATGTGGTAGAATGCGTCTAGATCATGTCTGTGATAAATTTTTACCAGGGTGGGATGAATAAAGATTATTTTATAGAAAGAACACAGATCTTGCATTTTTTCCCTTTCAATTTCATTTTTTTTTGGTGCCTGTGAATGTAGAGTTTTGGCAAACAGTGCTGTTTTGTACTCCTTGGATCACATCACCTGGGGGACAGTACCTGAGAAGATAACATTTATAATGGCAAAATTCTGACTCAAGATGCAGCCTTTTAAAGAAATCTGTAGGACAAACAAAACGACAAAATCCTGCATGGCAATCTGCCTGTAGCTCTGATTTTTAATGCCAGAAGAAACCACTTTGATTAGCTCATCTGACACAGGCCATTGGAATTGCCTCAGCTACTTCCTCCTTCAAGTCCAATTGCTGTGGTTGGACTTGGACTTATCTTTTAAGAAAGCAGCCAATCTCATCTAAAAATTCCAATCTTGGGAAATCCAAGCCTTTGTTAAACTATTCCAATGAATCATCCACCATGTAAAAAAGGGATGAACCAGTCTCAATTGGGTTTGCTTCCATTTCCAGCTACTGGAGTGCATTATGCTTTTGTGTACTAAAAAGGCCCCTTATTAAAGGATTTATTTGCTCTTAATCTGTCAAATAATTTCAGAGTACTCTTAAAACTGCCCTAGAGTACTTCCAAGTCCTTTTAAACCAATGCTACCTAGACCTTCGCCTGCAACAGGCTTAGGCAGTTACTCTTTGATATTGGCAATCCCCTTTACTGGTCACAGCTTCCCTAAAAACTATCCTCAATACACCGTTCTAAATAGGTTAGGAGTTAAACCAATGCATGAGGGTTTCCACTAGATGTGCACCCCATGGATGGGCATCCAGTTAGAAAGTATTTTGAGACCTCCGAACTCAATCCTATGGATTTTTCACCCACCAAATACCCATATTACTGATTTGGTATCTCACTGGTTTCTTGGTTAATATGCCGTGCACTATGAAGACAAAGAATTTGTAATAGAATTATTTATAAACAATTCCCCACTGCCAAGACACTCAATGTTGAGTGTAAAGTGATCCTTCCATAATAAAATAACCCAATCTTTCAATAAAATTATCAGCAGCTGACTAAAAATCACAATAAAAAAGCAATAAAACATTAAATTATTCACTCAGCAGACCTCTGACCGTATTTTGTTTTAATTCTCTCTTATTTCCCAAAGGAAAATGATTAAATAAGCTGGATTTCAGGGAAATGCTCCACACCACCCAGTGGTCAAAGAAAAAGTCTCATCTGCTGCTGGTGATGAAGATCAATAACTGAGTCCACACAAATTATTTTGCATGGAAGTTCAGAGAACAGTTTCCATAAACAGTTACCGGCTGCTCCACAGAAATCTCAGCATCCTAACAAACCAGCCTGCATCCTTGAAGAAATATTACTGTAGCTTGATAATCTTTTCTTTTTTGTTCATTTTTACTTATTCTTACTTCTACTTCTTAAGTGAGTTAATGAAATTGTCAGATATTTAAGGCCTAAGACATTTAAAATGTACATAGCATAACTACTGAAATCAACGATTATTCCAGCAACCCACAGCACTGAGTGCATTGAAAACAAGAAGTAAAAAATTAGTATTAATACCGTCTTTGAGTCTTTAGGCTAAACACTGGCAAAGACAGCAGTTGGAATCCGTTGGTGTACAGATGATCATGCTAAGAAAAAAACTTTGTTAATTGGCACTGAAATGCACAATCTCTAACTCTGCATGAATAACGACCTATGTCTCAACAAGAAGAAAAAAAACCCAACTAATTCATAATAATACTCTATGATAAACCAATGATACTGTGATCCCTGAATGGGTACCAATTTTGCTCTCATCAGCCTTCTGGCTTGACAGAATGCTGACTGGAGTGCAAAGAATAGTGTTTGTGGGAACATAAAGGAAAAAGGAAAGGAACAGGACCTGCAGACGGTAGGTCAGATGTCAGGTTTGGAGACAAGGTGTGGAATCTTACTAAAATATCTGGCAGAAAAAAAGAGTTTTGAAGAAGTCATTTATTCTTACATTTCTTCTAATTTATTCTTAAAAAGTACTTAGATCCACCAAGATTTTTAGACCTTTAGATTGCAGAAATATATATTAAAAAAGCCCAACACCTCAACCAAATCAATTTTTAAACTAATTTATCTACCACTCCAAAAATAGTTTGCCTTAGTGATAAATGAAGTGAAGCTGTTTCTTGCTTGTGATTGATCTAGACACTGATGTGTTCATTATTCTATTTCTAAACCTATAACATAAGGGGGGGTTATTCATAACAGATGAAAAAACTGTTGTTCAAAACTTATAAAGAATTAAACAAGCCTTTTCAATAAGGTCCAATCACGCACAAATTATTCTCCTTCTCTCACAGCTTTTATCAAGTTATTTACCAAAACCTCTTTCAAGAGTTGTTGTGACTGGGGTCCCTTCCAAGATAAGACTCAAACATAATTTCTTGCAGAAGTAACATTTTTTTTTGGTCACCTTTGGAAACTGGCTCATTCTTAAACCAATGTCACCTGCTTACAACAATTTACAAAGACATTTATCTTTCACACAACGCTTTGGGTAGAACCCTACCTACACTGACTTCACTCTGGGTGACTGGCTTTCAGAGACAACTGTGTTTAACCACGGTGGGACACCAAATAGAGACCTTCACATTTAAATGATTGCTAAAGTCAAAATAATACTGCTAATCTTCTTGACTTCTGTGTTTATCTGTTGTCCCACCTGCTAGATGTTTATAGTACAACCACTATTACTTCACAAGAATGCTTTGATTCTCCTTACATGATGGCCACTTTCCGTATCAGCTCTTATGTGTTAAGCTTCTAAGGATCAGTATGTGTTACTTCATATATAAAATATCACACTAAGAAGTATCAGAAGTGATATAAATTATTTCCAAAAGTTATAAGTAACGGAATGCTTTAATGGGAAATAGCAGGAAAATAGAAAAGGACCATTCTTCGAGGCTCTGGAAGAGAACACCCAGATTTCTTATCCAGAGAGTACTCTTGCAGACTGACTATTTTACTTCCAGTAACTCAGGGTGAGATTTTTAATTCAACTGCTTAAAACTGAATGCAAAAAATGCTGAAAATGATCTATAGAATCAGGCAAAAAGAATTCACACCTGTCAATACTCATCTGAAAGAATACTAATTTATGTACTTCTCCATATTGCATTAACCATACAAAGAACATTTAAGGCTCAACAATAAACGTTATCTGCTATGTTTCTCCCCATCTACCCTTCACAGATTAAAGCCAAAGAAAGTATGAAACACTTGCAAAAGTTTTTAGCAGTTTTTGAGGATGATACTCTGATTTCTTTCCCGAAGAACAGGCCAGGTATCCACATCCTGGCAAAAGACTGTCTATAACATACAGCTGGAATGAAAACAGCCCTGAGGAGAAGGACTTCGGGTGTTGGGTGAGGAGAAGCTCCCCATGATCCAGCTTCAGTGAGCACTTGAGCCCAGAATCCCCCTCCCCGTGTGCTGGGCTGCACCCCCAGAGCATGAGCAGCAGCTCAGGGAGGGGATC
>JBAFWW010056943.1:0-14776 GCA_036873685.1 Agapornis canus
GTCCCTGCCCATGGCAGGGGAGTTGGAACTAGATGATCTTAAGGTCCTTTCCAACGTTAACTATTCTATGATTCTATGATGATGCTGAAGCTGCCTCCCACTCTCACCATCCCCCTTGGGCACAGAAATTCAGAAATGCAGAATTCTCACAGGCATCATTCCCTTCTTTTGGCTGAGGGCAGAATAAATTGGCTGAAGCAGTATTCTGAAATCTGCAGCCATACATGCCTGCCTGCATATGTAGTTGATCCTAGAGGAGATGTTAAACTTTTTACTAATTACAGGACAGTTACATAGAAAGTGGGTAATTATTTATTTATTTTCTTTTTTAAACCCAGATAGATTTGATTTAAATGTTAAATGACTCAGTTTGCTTTCAAAGGTTTGCTTTACTGAGGACTACACTGTTCCTATGGATTGTGTCTCTTTATTCCAGCAGATACTCTAACTCCCTTCAAGATGCTATTGATTTCAGCACAGAGAGGTTTCACCTCCACTGTTTTAAATGCATTGTGTTCTTTAAAAGTCTGACATCAGCAGTTGCCCATTATTTGCTTCTTGACCTGCAGGCTGTTGAATGGAGTGGATGGAAAACCTCTTGCTACCCTGTAGAGAGTGTATACCACACTGTCATTTGTGCCTTTGCAAATGCTCTGTTTTGAAGTTGTTCTCTTCTCAAACGCAAAAGGTTTAACAAAAACTCAGATTTCATGCTCAAATTCTTACTGGGTTTGGAAAATGTTAAAGATTTCAGGGTCTTGAAAATTAAATCTGAGCATTTTTAACCTTTAGTTTACCATGGCAATAATGTGACTTGTGCTACATTAAATATCTATTGATGCAGTAGGTATCTCTAAGTAAAAAACCCAAGTTTGTTGTTTCAAATCAATCACACTGATCTTGTGATTGACACCATACACACTTTATAACAGGAAATATAATTAAAGGCAACAGAAAGCAGATAAACAAAATATGGAAATACAAAATACAAATATGCTACACTGTCAGTCATCCATAGCAAACTATTCACTTAAAAACTGAAAGAGAGTAAAACATTTTTCACTTGAAGCGAGGAAAAGAAAGAGAAGTGTGGCAGGGAAAGAAACTTGAAGATCAACACCATGGTTCAAATAAATAAATCTTCTGCTACCAAAGTCACAAAGCAGTTGATTGTGAATTGGAACTTATTTGAAATTATTTGGAGAATTAGCTATCAAAGTAATTTGATTTATGTAAGCTGAACATTTAGCCCAATTAAACAAAACAAAAAAAAAGCAAACCTAAAATGGTACAGCCATTATTCATATTTCAAATTGAAAATTATGTAAGAGCTATGGCATACATAACTTTTTTTCACATTGTCATCTTTATGTCTATATTCCCAGAATTTTCAAAGATAAAGTGAAGTCATGTCGATGTGGTGTGAAACACTGGGACTAAAATGAATTACGTTCTCTGAGAGGAGACACTTTTGAGAAATAGTCTTTATGATGACTATGTGAGACTACAGAGTTTTTTACAAGATGATATCCTTATCACTAGGGCTAGTATTATTTGAAAAGAATGAGTTCATGTCTTACAGTAAAACATTGAACAGATATACTTTTAAAAATTACTTGGTGCTCTAATTGTTATGTTTACTCTTTTGAATGTAATAATGCATAAAACTGGATATTTCTTGGTTTAAAAATATGTATATTTTCCTCACTTAGATTCTTCAGAAAGACTTTTCCTTAAGCACAAGAGCGTCACCATTGCATTTTCCAGATAGTTCACATGGAATTGGATGCTTTGTATAGTGTATCAATTACAAAATTTTCAGAAAAATGTATAGATAAAAAGTCAGGGTATATAGCTAATTGCTCTTCTGAGGCCAATTATATACTTGAAAGTAGAGTAGCATGGGCTGACACCAGGCAGCTGTCCCCAGTGAACTGTGATAAATTCTGGGGGACTGCAATAAATAAATGTTGAGGGAATAAAAGCTACAAGTGAAAAAAGTCAGCAAAGAAAATTATGAAGCAATCATAGTTTTTAGTTATGCAAATTTATGTCTAGCTGTTGTTTTTGTGTTCCGCTTTTTCTGTTAATAAACATGAGCTTATTTCATCTAAACCAGATTTTTTTCATTTGAAGAAGGTACTTGGATTAAATAATTGAAAGCAAGGAAGATACTGGGGAATATTCAGTTGCCCTTTGATTCATAGATATTATTATTAGTCTGGAAAGGCTTCAGACTATTCATTCTATTTTTTTTGTGTCTGTTATATATTGTCTACATTTGATTGCTAATAGTTGATGTTGTAAAGAACAATAAAATATGCATAATTTCCCTTTGTCTTTCTTTTACCTAACTCAATTCTGTTCATACTTTGTAATTTAGGAGAGGAAAAATGTTGTATAAGTGTCAAGAACAAACATTTTGTATTCCACCTAATCAATATTCCACCATAATCAATCTTTCATTAGTTTCATCAGGCACAATTGTCCTGACATTGCTTGATTTAGTGCTGAAGCATGTTTATAGCTCACCTGATTCTATAATTGGACAAACTGATGTTGGTAAGTCTACTTCTTCGACAAGATACTTAGTCTGAAGAGTGAAATCTGTCCTGTCCTCTAATCCAGAAGGGTGCTGGGATCTGTCCCTGCAGTCATCATGCTGTCTTTTAAACATTCTCAGCCTCCCAAACTAAATTCGTCTTTAGCAGACACTCACAATCTGAGAGCTACAGATAGTCTTGACATACTGATAAACACTGAGTCCGACAGCAAGTTATTTTGTCAGTGCCTGTGAAAGGGAAGCTGGCAGCCTTTGTACAGAAGACCTGCAAGCTTAACACTCACATGACCTTGCATGCACACTCTGCCTTGCCACTCAGCCACACAGCAGCATCCCTAGTGCAATGTAATCCAGTGAAGGGATAGAGCCAAGGTCAGGCTGCAACTGATGCTACAGGAGCCTCACAATTTGTACTTTCTTCATCTTCCCCAAATACCACTTCAGTTAGAGGCCTCCTGTAGAGAGCTACTCTGTGTGGGTAAGAGTAATTTCTTTGGCATCTATTCTTAACAGCTTATTAACAACCATCTTTCACCAGGGCTATAGATTGAACATTTTCCTTTTAGATGTTGGTTTCCTCATACAGGGTCCATACATGAGGTACTGTTGGTATTTGGCTTTGGTTGGAAGTATTCAATACAAGCAAGAATGTTCTAAATCTGCAGTAAAGATCCTGAAACATAATTGCTATTCAGGAAGGGGAAGAGGGCAAAACTGCTTGTGTTCATAGAAGCATGAGGAGCAATCACAATATTGACTGAAACAATTAACTAAAATCAGAATGTACTAGAGACAAGAAGTGAGCAGAATAGATATAATTTAAATTCTATGTGACCAGTATCAAACCTTCAGCAGCATCATGAGAATAAATGTGCTCATATCCCATATGTTTTCTAAGGGTACTGGTGAATGTTAACCTGACAGTATTTTATTTGCTTCAGCATCACTGACATATGCATGCCCTACAAGGTGAGATCCTGGAATGCTGGCAATGCAAGATGCTCACCACACACAGCTCTTGGGGTTAGCATCCTCAAAAGCAGACTAGACTGGTGAATGATATTGGGTACCCAACCCTGAGTTTCTATGACTCTAAGATCACTATGATTTTAACTCCTGGGTTTTCTTGGGGGTTTTGTTTGTTTGTCTTTGTTTTGGGCTTTTTTTCTTATTTTCCAGCTCCTGTAATGCAAAATGTCTTGTGGTTTTATTGTAGAGCACTATTTTCACAGTGTGAAATTCAAAATGTATGTTCTTGCTGTGGAATGTGCATACATCCCTCATGTGCTTTCATGGTATGTGAAAACCATGAAAGAATACAGGGATGACTAAGGAGTGAATGTTTGATAGGATGGTGCTAGAGAACTAGCTAGAGCAGAAAAAAATAAAACTGATGCAGTTTTCAGTAGATGTTGACTAGAATCAATAGTGCCTTTTGGGAGGAGTCCCAGAATCTTTTAAATCATGCCATTTTACTTTTGGAGGCATTTCTATAGGACATGGCAGTGAAGAACCTGTGAGGTAGTGAATATTAGCAACATACATGACTAGGACCTGGGAGTGAAATGAAGAACAAATGGAAGCCTGGCTTTGTGGTGCCTAGACTAAAACTAGGACCAGCCAGAGCCAGAACCAACTTAGAACTTCTCATCAGTTTTACTACTCCAGGTATTATTTTGGGCGTGGTGCACCACTGAAGTATAGAAATCTGGAAGATGGTTATCTACAGCTGGATTGTTTCCTCTTCATTGTGTTCTGCGTGCCTTTATTTTGTAAATGAGAGAAGGAGCAAGGAAGAGCCAGCTGTTGGGAGGGGCCACCACAGTGATTTGACCCAGCAACCCCAACTTGGCTTTTATGGAGGAGCTGCAGGCTGGGTAGGCAGGGCTGCTGCAGTCAGATTTTGCTAACAAACAGAACTGTTTTCAGGTAGAAGAATGTGTGACTGCTTTAACTGGCATACAGTGTCTCAGAATAATCACTTGTTGAGACAGGGGCAAAGCAAGAAAGTGGAAAAGCATAATCTTTTTCATTTAAAAAACCATCATGATTAGAGAAGCATGCAGAATGCAATAACATATTTCTGTTTTCTACTCACTGCCTTAAAGCAATTTAAACAGCCAAAGGAAATGAGAGAACTGAGAAGATTTACAGTATGTGTTGATATTCTTGCTGCAGGCAAAGAGACATAGCTAATCGGCTTTAGACAGTTTTGAAGGGAATCCTTTTGTAGAAGCATAGGCACAACATATTTTATTTCAAAGTGGTGTGCATACAACATACAAAAACAAAAAAGCGAGATTTTAAGCATAATTACATATAATCTTAATTAAAAATGATAATGATCTTTTATTTCCTTAACTTTCTTTCCACAAAGTTTCTTGGTAGAGGAAAGAAGTGGTAAAGTGAGCTACTATGAGTAAGAGGTACACTGAAAAAATGCTTTCACCTTTTGGGACAGGTTTACTGACATCACCTGAGATTCTATTTAAAAGAAAAAAAAATTAGGAAACAACTGATCCCTGATTGCTGTCATTCCACATTCCAGTGGAGTTCTCTACTTGCAATATGGAAATAGAGACAGGAAGCCCAAAACCTCCTAAACCAAGAAAAAATAATGTAAAGTAACTGCTTGGATTGATCAAATATTAATGGGGGAAAAATATTAAACCTAACTGACTTCTCATGTATAAATATTTCACAAATACCAGTATACATATTCCTTTAACAGTCTTGCACGACAAAGCATATTTGATGCCTTTTTGAAAAGTTTAACATTCTTTAATGCTCCTGTGGAGCAACCAGTTAGAAACTGAAATGGCACATTATAAAAACCACACACAAGTTACAAAGAATTCTGGGACAAAACCAAGTTTTGAATCCAGAATTCTCCTAAACTCCATCTAAATTTTATTTTGTGACTGAGACCCCTTTTTTCATCCTTACTAGTTAAGCTTTCAAGACTCTTGTAAACTGTCAAATGAGAAACACTGACATGGATGCATTACCTTTAAGTTAACCATGCACACTTCAAACATCTGGCTTGGGATTTTTTAAGTCTCCTTTAAGCTCCCATAAGACAGCTAGAAAATTCCTTCATGCAGGCAGAAGGCTGCCTTGGATCAGAGGTATGCTCTCATCCTGAATGATATCTTTCCCTTCAACTGAATCTGAGTGTCTGTAGAGCCCTTCAGAGCTGCACTGTACTCAACTTTGTTCTGTAGCTTCCTTCCTTTTCCACAGGCTTGCCTTGATTTTGCAAAGTGCTTCATACACTTATCACAACTGTAAAGATTCCCTTGATTTCTCTTCCACCAAGGTGTTGGGATAAGTTTTCCAGCACTGGTGTAGGAAGAGAAAAGCAGAGCCCCACGGAATCCTGCAGAAAGCCTCCCCTCAGAAACCACACAAGCACTTTCATGGTTAGGAGACAGCCATGAATTTATGTATGAGTGCAAAGTCAGCTACAATGATTGTAAAGGTCAGTAAGTTATTATAACAAGAGACGTAAGGTTACCCTGCCCCTCAACCTCATTACCTTACTAGAGGAACTGATCATAGAAAATAATGTCAACATTGTGCTTTCTCAACATATTGGGGAGGACAAGAGGCTAGTGCATTTGCTTCTTGTTTTCTAGGTAAGCATCTATTCCACATTTGCTCTTCCTCTCACATCCCACTTTATGGCTTATTTTTGTTAGCCAACTTCAGACAGCTCTTTGCCAAACACAACTTTTGCGAGTCTATGGAGCCACAATCTCACCTCAGTTTTCTTGTTCCAAATGGGCTAAATTCTGAAACACATCCATGAATCACCCTTTCCAACTTATTTATTTCCTATTCTTTCAGAAACCATTCCTTGTAGAGACAACAGAGGAGAAAGTATAGACTTTCTCCATATTTGACTGAGATCTTGCTCACAAAAAAGTAAGATAATTAAAAAACATAATTTTCTGCAAACCATGGCAAATATTTTGCAAAATCTAAGTTACTGAAAATTAGTTGTCCTTCAGAAAGTTGCAATAGCATGGACTTAAATTGATCACTAAAGCATGAAAATGAAGAAAGCACAACACTGGAAGCATTTCCAATAAAGGTGTTGCTCCCATTGTTGGCATTTCCTTTGAGTGCCTGAGCCAGGTACTCCTGAAGATGCCTTTGTTTCAACACTCTGCTAATGATGGATCTCACAACTGGACAGTTTCTTTAGCAGACCAGCTGACATCTCAATTAACAAATCCTAACCATGAATAACAGGATCTAGCCATGAGATTTAAGATTCTTAAACCAAACTTCTGTTTTTTCTACAGCTTCCTGCATTTTACAGCTTCAAAGTCTCCATCATTTCATCCTGCATTACACACAAACATTAAACTGAGTTTTAGCTGAATCAAAAAAGGGAGCTGTAAATATGGAAAGCACATATTACCATCTCAGCTGGACTGATTTTACAGTAACACCGATGTTCTATCACTTATAACATCACACATTCAGAACTAAAAAGCCCAATGTGAGGTAAGTGCTACCTCTTTTAATGGGGGGGTCAGGTGGGGTGGGGGGCTGGGGGGGGTGGTTTAAATCCAGCACTCCCCTAATAGTGGAAGCAATAGATTTGTTGCTTAAGACTAAGAGGCACCTCTTGATGCCTCTTGCTTTGTTGGATTAGGCCCTGATTACATTGCAAGTATTACTCTCTTCCAGAAGATGAGAGGAGGTGAGGTATTGAAAACTGAAGGTGTGCCTTTACTGACATGGACAACCATCTGAAGATGTGCTGCTGCTGTTTAGATGGCAGTCACACATTTAAAGTATATCTTTTCATCAGAGGAATTCCTTCAAACTGAACACACAGCTCTTCTTTTGTCACTTGGCACTTGTTCATGGAGCCATGAGCCTTGTCTTTAATCAGTCTTCAGGAGAAGACTGAAAAGTATTTTAGGTTAGAAGTATACAGTCAGGTAGATTATTGAAAATAGCAAAGTAGCTGATGAGCTAGTAGTGATGCTCATGAAATATGCATGTGGACAATGAGTGCTAAGTGGAAATGTAAGCCGTTAGGGTACCAGTTTCATATATAGTGTTGCAAATCCATAAAGGTTTCATCAGAATTATCTGGACTTGTAATGTGGGATAGGAGGAGAAAGCATCTTTAATTCCTGCAAATGCAAATGACATCAAACTGAAGTCTATTATTTCAGCATGAATATTTTGGCATTTGATTTTTTTTCCTGTCATGACTAAACTTTACTGCTAATTAAGCAGAAAAAACGAAAAGGAAATTGTTAATTTTGGGGGTTTGTTTTGGTTATAATTTTATTGTTGTTGTTGTTTGCTTTTGGTTTTTGGTTTTGATTTTGGTTTTCTACTGTATATAAAATACCTTTTATTTTAGGCCTGACTATCTGACTAGTCCACTGCAGTGTTCAGGATACCACATCTAATTATACTTACATTCTCCAGCATAATGAAAGCACTTAAAAAATGAAAGAAATGGTCAGTACAGACAATACAGGAGGAGTTAAATAAAACTTCAATAGAGAGAAGCACAGTAAGGCTCAGAACTGCAGCAGGATTGTGGAGTAAAAAGTCTTAAAATAGTTGTGACACTGATTTCATGAGCAGTTTTTTTATGATGTTGGATCAGAAATATACTAATATTTTCGATGTGCTGCTCTATATCTCTCAGCTGTCTCCCTCCCTTGCATAACACCAGCACTGTAAAGAATTTTGCTCCCTACCATGTCCCTCAATCCCCTGAAAGCAGACTTCATCCTGACCTGTTTACTGTGAAATGATTGCTAGTAATTGACAGGATAACTCTGGACTCTCAACAAGCTTCAAATCAACCTCCTGTCGTTGTGGAATCATAATGAAGTTTTTATCTGGCTTTGTCATTTTAAAATTTCCCAAAAATCTCCAGCATCACTGATGCTGAATTGCTATCTAAAGCCAGCATTGGAGAACACTTAATCCTATCCTATAAAGATAGGTTTACTTAGTCTTGCTTAGAACTGATATCAGAGAATATAATTCAGGTTTAACAAGATGTGAACAACTTCAAGAATTTTTTTTAGTCCTGTGGGGAGACTGCTTGGCTATTGAACAGTTTGACCACAGGAAATGCAAAAAAATCCAGAGTCCCAAAATGTCAACCCTGGGAAATGTGGAACTCATCGAAGGAAAACAGTTCCCTTTTCCTTTTAGGATTTGCCCTTTCGATTCTGGCTTGTAGGCAGCACGATTGCATCGAATGACCCACATGAATGAGGAGGTGGGGAGGTTATAATAAGGATTCAGATCACCTCAGATAGATCGAGCAGCAGTAACAGCTAAATAATTAGCAAGTTTGCACAATCATGAATTTTTCTTTCATCTTGGTGCTAATATAGTTAATATGAATTATAATGATTTGTTGCAATAACACTGCAATGAAAATTAAGTGTCCTTTTTTTGAGTCTGGGAAATCGGAAGTAATTTAGTATGTTGTTGAAGATCCATAGTCAGCCTACATGCACCACCATACAGTCTGCTCACACTTGTTTATTTTTGGAAGAGGATTACCTGCTACCTCTTTTTATTAAGCATCCAATTGGCTAGCATAAAATGATTCAAAGGAGTGAAAAAATCATCATTATGTTAACTCTTCACTGCTATTTGTTTGTGCTTTATCACAAAATGATATTTGTGTGAAATCTGAGAGTAATTTTCCATCTATTCAGTGTAGGACCTAACTCACCAGCATTTTTCACAGAACTTTTAAGTACACCTTTCATATGGACATTACAGCTGCTGTAAGTCAGTAGCAGTTTGGGTTCAGATTATGAAATCTTTGCAAACTAATTTTCTTCTTTTGAAGGTGACACATCCTTAATTATCACTTATTTTTTTTTAGTTCAATTAAGTATATATAACATTTTTGCCCAAGATTTTTTTCCTGTATTCAATTTAATGCTACTTCTTCTAACTTTGAAATCGCTCTTTGCTTTAGTGATACAATATTTATTGTCTCAACTAAATGTTTTGGTTATGTTTGGTACTTTAGCAAAACAAGCACTTTCTATTCATTATCAAAATCAGTAATTAGAACATGTTGGTATTTTGCTGCTATTTGTTATACATGATGTCTTACAGATAAACATATTAGGTGGACTTAACAGAAGTCAATATTTAATAAATGACTGCCCTATAGGAACTTCATCTGAACTGTAAAATTAATAATAAATGTTTTCAAATAGATGATTTCCAGCATACTGCCTTTTGAATAATTTACATGTTGGGCCCCTTCAGTAAGTCTTTTCATATTTAATGCATTAGTTGGAGTATGTATTGCATTTTTGAAAAGAACAAAGTATAAGTTTCAAGAGGAAAATCTCTCAGGTTTTGAATGAAAAGAAACCCAAATATTTTAGGCCATATATACAACCAATTAGAGATAGGCTGTGCCTTTAGGTAAGACCTTACATAAAAGCTTATTCGTTCCATTCTCAAGCAAAGGCTGAAGTTCTGCATTCACATCTGAAACATCACTTCTCCGGCACTCACTTGTTATACTGAGAAAATGTTTGAAGTATCACTTAAAAAACTGTGCTAGACTCTTTACCTTAGCACAGATAGCAAAAAATCAACCCTGATTACCTGCTGCTTGTCTCCTCCTCACTCTGGCCTCAAGGAGAAGCTGAGGACAAACCTCCCAGCACATCTCTGGGCTCCTCTGCTGAGCCCTTCCACCAGAAATGTGCAAGCGGTTTGCAAAAGGGTTATTTTATGCACCTCTTTATAAGGTGGATTAAGTTATGGACAATCTGGTTTATAATGGTAAATATATATGAATTATTGCAATGGAAAAGTAGTTTTCTTGGAAAAGTACCTAAAAGCAACCTTCAGGGAGGCTTGGCATTTAGTCATGGCTGGGGTTGCCTGGCAGGGAACAGATATTTTGACCATTTAGCACTTGTGTGGTATTCCACTGAAGACACTGTTACAGGTTCCTTTTTCACCACTTCCCATCCAGTCTGTGACTCCCCTCACTTCTGAAGGATACTTGGGAAAGCCTACCTGGCCCTTTTCCATGTGTGCAACACAAATGGCTGGTGTTCTGCTAACAGGCAGGGTACTCAACAAAACGATCACAAATTACCTGTATAATATGTACCATTTATCAAACAAGCATGCTAAAGCTGATAAGCACACTAAAGCAAACAAGCATATGTAATGTGAATCAGGTATGTATCTATATAGTAACCAAGCATAACAAAGAGAATCAGATATATATACATATACATATATGTACAGAACAGAGGAAAATTAGCAGTTTATCAAATCATTACTTCGTAGAGACAACAGTGATTAAGAAGAAATACATTGCAAATTACCACCTAATCTTCATTATCCAGACCCACATTTCAGGCTAGAGTCTCATGTAATTAGGATAATTTCTACACAGTGCGTCCATCATAGGTGAGGCTTTGGATTCAGCTAGAAGAGGGTACTGCTTTTACAGCCTTAATAAAGCAACCTGTTTTATGCCAGATCTGTAACTGTTTACCTGCATGGCCGTGCGGTTTCTCTTGATCTCACTCTCGTCCATGCTGAGAACATTGGCCAGGTGCCCTGGTGAGACCAAGCATGAAGGTCATAAAACAGCTGTACCATTATGTTTTTCTGCCTCTTTCTGACAAATAGTCACGATAAACATAAATGTATATATACTTTGTTGAACACACTCTGTCAAAACCATACCTTGTTATGTCTCTCACAGTCCTGAGTGGGGATCAACCTTCAGCCAGTTTCCCACCCATTACATCTCAGGATAAGCTCAGGCACCTGTGAGGCTGAAGCTGAATTATACATGGCTCTTGCAATATGAGATGCTTGTAAAGATCAGTGTTCAAATTTGGAAAGCACTTCATGGGGACAGGGAAACCCTGAGGAGAGATGGAGGCTGTGCTCCATGCAACAGGCATGGATTAAGTGCACCAATAAGAGTGTAAGTGTTTAACCTGGAGAAAATGTGTTTTCAAGAGGTGAAAAACACTGGCATTTGTTATCTATCTTGATTGGGACAGCAAAACAACTAGCAGCTTTAATTAATAATTAGAGTTAATTTATATTCAAAAGCTAGAAAATATATCAGCAGGCACCAAAACAAGATTAAGACAGCAAAACAAACAAAAAAATGTGGGGTTTTTATTTATTTATTTATTTATTTAAATGAAAATTATGGGTCAATTATTTTTTACATTCTACTGGAAAATACATACTGTAAAAGTCAGGAAGTGTCTATGTCATGGTTTAAGCGCAGCCTGTAACCCAGAACCAAACAGCCACTTGTTCAGTCCTCCATTCCCCCCCACACACACACCTCCATGCAGGGTAGGGAGGAGAACTGAAAGAATGTAAACCCCATGAGTTGAGATAAGAACAGTCCAGGAGAGAATATAAAAATAAAAAGAGTAATGAAAAGAACATAATAAAAACAAGCCATGTACAGTACAATTGCTCAGCACTCACTGAACAATACAGAGTCTGACCCAAGCAGCAATCTGGGCCTTCTGGGTAACTCCCCCCAGTTTATATACTAGGCATGACATACTGTGGTTTGGAATACCCTTTTGGCTTGTTTGGGTCAGGTATCCTGTCTCTGCTTCCTCCCAGCTTCTTGTACCCCTCCTCACTGGCAGAGCATGAGACTTAAAAGTCCTTGACCAGGGTAAGCATATTATTCAGCAACAACTAAAACGGCAACTGAGATTTCAGACATATGCAGTATTTGATATCATTAGCTTTGCAAAGCTCTCTAGTCAGTGTACTGGCACATTCCTATTAGGCTAATCTTCCGATGCACAGAAGCACAAGTGCTGATCTACACATTGCATACTCTACCAAGCATAAAGACATCTGGAAATTGAGTGTCCCAAAGTGTCATACCCTGGGGTCCTTTTGGCTGACCTAGACCTTTCTCATTTTTGCATATAGACATAAAATGGCACATGACATATCAAACCTCCAGTAGGCAATGTAGCAGAAATTTGTAAGAAAGAGGCTTAAAATGAATAAATTATTTCTCAGCACCCTAAGTAAAATACAGTGATCATAGAATCATAGAATAGTTAGGTTTGGAAAGGACCTCAAGATCATCAAGTTCCAACCCCCCTGCCATGGGCATCATTCAGTTAAGTATAGAGGTATAGAATTCCCTACATTGACTTGATAATTTTGATACGATTAGTTAACAAATCATTGGTGCAAGTATTAATAATATACTAATATAGTATATTATATATTTTAAATAATAACATTTTAAAAAATATATATAAGATTCAAAGCATAGTCGTATTCAAGCTCTTTAACATGACAAATATTAACTGAAGTCTCAGTATAAAAATTTTTTCTATTGATCCTTAAACCTGAGAATACTGAGCTCCCTTTCCTTCACTTGAGGGTAAAACCCTGCCTGGGATGAATGGGAGTTTTGCAATTCCATTCAGCAGGGCCAGAACCTTGCAAGTAATCATTTCTGAGATACGTCTTTAAATTAAGGGATAAATAGTCCAAATCAATCAGTATAAAATACTGGGGAATGCTTTCAAAGATTTCCCCACCTTACAAAGAGCTAAGAAAAATTAAACCTAATTTAGCTAAAACTTGTGCTATTAACCCCCTAAAAATATTCTAGGATCCCCCATAATTGAGATTCCAGCAAAGCCTCCACTGAAAGTCTATGCAGTAGGCATGGAAATCCTAGTCATCCTTTCCCTGCTGCTCCCAAGTAGTACCAGCTGATGACACTAATCACACATGAAGTTTCTGTGACTCGTACAAATTGGAACCACATTTCCCAGTGCACTTCCTCCCCATCCAGAGGGCTAGAGTAACTCTTGGGGTTTCCTGGCAGATGACCATTCACAAGGAGAGCATAGGAGTAGGCACAGTGGGAGCTCCAGCTCAGGAAGCCATCAATAGTTCTCTTCAGCATGTTCTGTTGTCCTGTGAGCATCATCAGAAATCAGTTGTTTAGCATAGGGTGTGATAGAGTTTCCACTCAGCTGAGTGTCATTGTGTTTTAAAGCGTCTGGATGACTTGTAAGACTGTTGCAAGGCATGCATCTGGAAGTTTACAGCAGGGTTGTAAAGATGCAGGCAAAACCATAATGAGTTGGACAAGAGGAAGGCTTAAGCAAATGAGATTAAAATCCTTGTAAGTCTGGATGACTGGAATGTCTGATTTATAGTTACCCACATTTTGGACTAAAATAAATCTATTTTCAGGTCACCTTTTACAGTTTTATTTCAGATCACTTATCTGAAGAAAAGCAAAGGACAGTAATGTTGACATATTACAGGCAAAAATAAATGCAGTGACTTTCTTCAGTTTGTACTGACACTTAAAGTTTCTTACAAGATGTACTCTTTGATTGTATTCATTTTGTCACGGACTTCCAATATATGTAGGCTTTCTGGGAACACACTGAAATATAATGGTTATATATAGACTTTTTAATGAGCCAGCAGCGCCAGAAAATTGACATCACAGATATCACAAATATTAATCCTGTTAAGTATTACAAACAGTGAATTATATTGCATTTTATTGTAACAGTGAACATTTATTATAATGAAAAAAGCAGAAGTTTCTGACATCATCTTACGGTGTTCTGTTATGCCAGCAGGGGAAACTTTCCAGTTGCTTTATGAAAGACAAATACAGGAGGAAGTCTGGATTTAGTGATGACAGTTATCACAAAGGACAGAGGATATATGAAGTAAAGATACTATCTATCCTAGCTTTACTATTACATGTTATTAATCATGTGAAATGGAAAAGAAAACATCTTAATTACTCTGAAAATGTCATGAAGCAAAGACTGTAAGGAATCGAAAGAATCACATGATTCCTGCACATGAGATAAACCTTATTCAATGCTATTTCGTTGACTGACACTGCTACAGATACCTTCACTTAGAAACATTACAGAGCTATGGGACAGTGATCAGTAGAAAGGAGTGAGAATGTCCCACAAGTTAGACTTATGAGGAAAAACTGAATAATCTGCAGTTGTTTATACACGTGGGAGAAAAAAGCAAACAACAGACAAACAAATAACCCCCCTAAAGAAACCCATCAATCAGTCAATCAATAAACCAACAGAAAAAACCCAACTGTCCTGGGTTCAAGCAGTTGCAGTCAGTTTTTCTTCTCTTTAGTAGCTGGTG
>JBAFWW010056947.1:6817-16916 GCA_036873685.1 Agapornis canus
CCATTAATGAAAACATAAGAACCCGAAAAAGAAAAGAAAATAGTGAATAAAAAGAAAAAAGAAAAAAAAAAAAAAAAAAAAAAAAAAAAAAAAAACAACAAAAACAAAACAAGAAACAAAACAACACACCACTGATCTTGGGAATATTTTTTTTTTATTTCAGGGGTTGATTAATCATTCATAAGGGGTTTTTTATGAAAAAGAGAAAAAAGCTCTGCAGAAACCTTGGGGAGAAATAGGAAATTTAATTAATTTCATTAAAATTTCTAATAGCGTAAAATTATCTGAGTGACTACCAAGTACAGGAAGATTGAAACATACTTTGTTCATATCACACAAGTTTTGGTGTTCACTGCTCATACTTCCATTTTAGCAAAAGAAATATTTTTATACTATACACTGGCAATGGGTTTCCAACTCAAAATGAGCAATTAACCTCAATATAACTTCCTTTCACACCTAAGACTTTCCTGGCAGTTTCCTCTACAAGTTGTGACTTAGCTCCAAATTACTCGATTTATAAGTTAACTTTAATCAGACTACAGCCTATGGCAACATGTTAGCTGATGATTCATAAAGTTAAAAAGGCTTTAAAGTAGTGAAGGCTGGCTTTGAAATTGGTGGCCTCATACCTGGATTTAAGATTCAGCCCTTTTTGTATCCAGGCAGTTCATACGTTCTTTTCAAAATAGGCGAAGGCATACAGATTTGTATACAACTCTAGACTGAATTGTTGCGTGAATATAAAATATGTTATGAGCAGATATGAAAACAAATTCCAGCCTTTCCTCTGATGCCTTGGTGCTTCAGCAATACCTTTCTCACTGTGGGTGCTAATAAGCTGTAATACGCTGAACAAAATAAAGCTGATTTATAGGCATCGTGTCATACAGTCTCCAGATTATGCAGGTGACTTTTTTTTTCACATCTTATCTATACAGGGATATTCATGAATGTTAACACAAACCAGTCTCTGTATACCAGCTTCTGTAGGGGTATTCTTATTCAGAAAAAAACAGACCTAGATTTTACATGGTATCACTGGTGTAATTTATATGTCTGTACTCGGAAGCTCTGTATAGAGTAGTCACAGTCAAGATAATCTGAACTTTGCTTCAGCTATCTAACCATTATTGTAGTGGTATTTCTAATATGATAAAATGTCTCTTGCAGTCTTGATATGACTAGGTTTTCAGGGAAATGTGTCATTTATGCATGACCATTACTCCATTCACCCTCATTAATTCCCCTGGAGAAATTGTAATATAATGCAGAAGCATTGAAGACTGACCCAGTTCTGACCCAGTAGAAGTGGGTAAACTCGAAGAATTTTGATGATAGATTTCATCAAGGCTAAAACAAAACCTACAATGATTTAAATTGAATTTATTATACTATCAACAGAACAGATAACCAAAGAAAGTGCTATTGTGCCACTAGTAAAATAATGATGTTAGAAACAGGTATTAAATTGCTAAAAGTAAACAGTGGATATTAATCCAAGCCTACGTTTTCACAGGCAAGTGAACAGGAAGTGTCAGACCTAGATATATCTCACCCTAGCAGAGATCTGCAGCTCTTCACACTAGATTTGCACAAACGATATTGGTCTCAATGTGTAAGTAGGCAAGTTACACATGCTGCTTGCATGACTCTGCATAGTAAGTACTCTATTTGCTCGTATCAGTTTGTAGGACTCAACTCTCTGACATAACTGAAATAAGCACTTAATTTAAAATTCCCTGTGTTTATATATACTTTGGTTTAGAGTCTTAGAGCAAACTCCTCAGAAGTAGAATTTATACACAAATATTTTTTCATTACTTACTGTGTATTCCAGAATGTAAGAAAGCCTTTAATTTTCCAGTATGTATGAAGGTAATTATAACGTCATATGGGCTTGCTGAATTTCTTGGTTTTCAGCTATTTATGTGCAAAATTCGTAACTTGGATTCAGAAACCTAAGTTCAAACAAAAGGCCTACATTTAGCACTATGTTAAATAAATATACATTCCATTTCTTTAATTTTATATGCATTTAATTAAAAAATTATATTTTATTCTCCTTAGAACTATTTTTTTTTTTTTTGCAAACTGAGAAGCCTAGTTCATCCATTCAACTTTTAAAGTTTTGAACCGGACAATATTCATACAAGCATAAAGCCAGTTTCAGAGCAGATAATTGCATTTCTGACTTTCAATTCTTTGTTTTAGCCATTCCTTCCTATTTATCAGATCTCTAACAATGTCAGAACACAGGCAGTGATAGCGTGGAATAAGATTATTGTCAAATATAGTTAAACCCACATGGTTTTCTTAACTGCAGAGCAGGTAAAATTTCACTGAGATTTCAGCCATGTTGCCATTTATCTGTTCTGCTCTTTATTTTTATCTATCTGTCTGATCTGTACCTCTGTTATTTATCTCAAGCATTTTTCTTTTTGAAACTATAATAAGTGAAATTTTTTTTTGGTGTCTGTCCAATAAATGTTCACAATGCCCTAAGAAAACAATCTCCAACAATACTCTTTTCTTTCTCTGGACTGCAAGAGCCATTGAGTACTAACCTGCTTGCCATCTCACATCTGAATTCAGTTCAAACTCTCAGCCAGATTTGTTCAGCCTCTTTCATTGCTAAGGCACTTTACAGCCACCTAGAGATGCCTAGAGAAAAGTTTGGTGGCCATTAGTTGCAGAGATGGATTGAGCAGTCAGTCAGTAGGTGCACACATTGAACTGCACATCTTTCTTTCTTGCCAGATCGTTGGCTGTGACCACCAGCTGGGAAGTGCTGTCAAGGAAGACAACTGTGGGGTCTGCAATGGTGATGGGACCACCTGCCGGCTGGTTCGAGGCCAGTATAAGTCCCAGCTCTCAGCAAATAAACGTAAGCTGTCCCTTCTGGTCAAGTGACATCTTCCCCTCAGTGAAATACACATTTCTTGAAAGATACACTTCACTCTTTCTCAGGCAGTTGCATGGTCATGGTTAGTATGGTTGTCCCCACGGTTTCGTCTGTCATGGGTTAAATTAGGCTTGCTCAGACTACAGCTCTGGCTGTGGGGGTGGACACAGGATAGTGGGAAGGTGCCATCAATGAATTTCCCATCTCTGTTAGCTAGTTGATTGTGAGGAGCTGCAGAATGAGAAGAACTGCCTCTACTCACTCTGGTCTGGCTGTACAGTTGGCTAGGCACACGACAGAGTCAGCGCTGCTTTGAACAGTGATTTATGCTGCTCTGTGGCAGAGGGGCACCCTGGGGGGATGGTGCTGCCAACATGACAGAGTATTCGCTCCCAGACCTGTGCCCACATCATGCCTGCTGCATGCTGAGTGTACTGGCTCAGTCGTGAGGTGGACTGAGGTGCTTGAGTCATCAGGAGGTGGCTACATGGGCAGGTACAGACAGATATGGGCTTACCTGCACACTGAGACAGCTCAACTCATTAGTATGCCCCAGTGATAGGGTTAGTGTATCCTGGACTCCAGGCAGGCTTTTCACCTTGGTTACAGCACCACAGATGGAGCTATAGTTTTGGGAGGAGAGATGGGACATGTTTGATCAGTTTGAAGGAACAGTAAAAAGATAAGAAGGAAGGAGAGAGGGAGGGAGGCAGAGAGGCAGGGAGGGAAGAATGGAGGGAGGGATAATTCTCATAAGAGTTCCATTGCTGAGGCAGAACTGCACTTTAGAGGGAAAAGGAAATATTTCACAAAGATTTAGGAATGCAATTTCACCTCATTGTTACTGTTTCTGCAATGTGAATTGATTCAAAAATCTCCAGGCTGCTTGAGACATCACAGTATTTGTAACTTTCTTGGCAAATGTGTCTTCCTGTAAGAATAATTCATTGCTTTTCAGTTGCATCGTGGTAAAAAGGTGCTCTTATCTCCTCTGTTGAGGATAAAGACACTAATATTATACACGGTACTAAAAATTTAGTAAAATACAGTCTCTGCGTTGATTGGTTTGCTATTAATGTCATATAGATAGAACGGGGTATAGGTAGAAGAGCAGATGGCAGAAAGCATATAATTAGAGTGAGATAAATGTGAAAAAAAAATGTTAGAGAATGCATGGTTTAAACATATTTGCATGCCAATAATCGTTATACAGAACTGAAGTAGCTAATCAGATTTTTTATGCACTCTGTATAAACCACATGGCATTATTCTCTCCCCTGCTGTAGACATACATGTAGTTAGGCAACACATATGAATTTCAAATATACCAAAAGTAAGTATTCTTTTAATTTGGCTTTTTACAGTTTTAAAGGCACACTTATGGATCTTCTTCACATGTGTGAATTAATATGAACTCATTTTTGTGTTTTGCTTCCAAACAGTTTATAGAATCATAGAATAATTTATATACATGCTGTGAAAATTTGAGATTTTAAATTTCAAAAAGCTGTTAAAAATCTATGCTGTGTTTATTTTCTGCATTAATCTTCCCAAGGGTTGTTTAAATATCTGTCACTTTGACACTGTTTCTGTGTCAGCATCTTGCTGACTTGTCACTGTAAATGTAGCTACATTAGCATATCTGGGATCAGAGCCTCATATACATTCTGGAATGACTAGTTTATGTTTGGCTAGTCAATAGCTTAATTCCCAGCTATCACTACATAACAATCCTCATTTCTCAAGAATTAATGTCATATTTTGTCCATGGTATGAACAAGGTATTAAAAGTCTATGTGAGCCAGACTGCCACGGAACATAAGAAAAACCAGAAGGAACATATGCAGTAGTTACCAGATATCAGTGAAGGTGTCCTGTGGACTCACTTGGAATTTTTGTTTGCTTAACAGCACAGTATTCAAGTTTGCTTAACAGAGCACAGCATTCAAGTTTGAGCACTGTGCGAAGGGAACTGGTCAGTGACCTTTATTCCAGTGCTTTCCCAATAGTTTCTAAGTTGTTTATATCTCAAACCCACCCCAGATACAGGGTTGAGCTCATCAAACTCAATTTTCTCTTGGTGGCATTATCCAGTTCACTTCTCCATGCTGTTTATATGAGAAGGATAGGAGCATAGAAGGATATTACTAGAAAGAAATTCATAGAGCTTTTAAACACTTCACACTTGCTATGGGAACAGCTTCTTCAGTATTTATAAGGGTATATATCTCTCCCAGGGGCCTCAGAAAGAGAAGTATAGCAGGGCAGGAGGCAATATAATGTTGAATTTTCTCCTGCATTTTTGTGAAAAAGGAAGCACCTGTGTCTATGCTCTTGTTTCTATTAATAAATAAATAAATAAATAAATAAATAAACCAGAAATATCCTTTTCTCTTAGTTCTAAGCTTGGGTGTTTCAATCTTTTTAAGTCTGCAAAAAGTGAATCTTTCTTTTCGTATCTCCTTTTGGAAAGAGTATATGTATCTTCCTATGGAGATAAGCTATATTTAATCATGCTTGTCTGTATTCACCAGGGAACTGGAGAATTTATCCCACAAGTGGTGGGTGAAGTCTGCTGATTACCTTGTGAAAAGCTAGTATTTCACTAAAAAAATAGGATTGACATCTACTACTAAAGTAAATTACATTTGAAAGAGAATTATAGAAACTTCTATGCTGAGACAGAATAGATATTTATCTGATTAGTAATCAGATTGCCATAGTTTTCAATACCAGATGCAGTTCCAGATTTCACTTGAACATCAGTAGTAATGGGGAAATAGAAACATATCCATTTCTCATCATGAAAACTGACAGACATTTGGACAACATCCATATTCAAAATCCAAACCCAGAAGAAGCTTATCTCTCATGGGAATCTGATGTATGTACTTGACATATAACCTTTACCTTAGTTTTTGCACTTTCTTCACAGTCCTGGGCCACTGTTCTTTCAGTTATGTGGGACTCAGCCTCTTCATCCTGTGCATCCCCTTGAGAGAAACCAACCACCCATTAATACTTTGTGCCTATTCTTCAGAGTGCACCACACAGCTGCTCCACAATCTGCCTGTCTGCTTATTGTTGGAAGGAGCTGTGACTAAATATTACCATGCTTAATTCCACATGTCTCTTCATGGGAAATGTCTCCTTCTTATCACTGTTAACCTCAGGAAATCATCCTTCAGTCCCTACTGCTTCTGCATGTAAAAGCAGGAAACACTGTGATAAGCATAAATCCCACTGAGATTTAAATATCACACAAAGTATGCTAGGATTTCAAATGGCGAAGAAATGACAAAATCAGGTGAAATATAGTCCCCGGAGCAGAAGAGACGTACTACAAATATGTAGTATATAAGGTTGCATGATGTGTATATGTGACATATCAGTGAGTGGTTAACTCTCCAGCACAGAGCTCATAGCTGAGAGACAGTCAAATATAATAATGACATGAAATTGTTTTTAGATAAGACTTGTAAAAAGACCATTAATACCTTTTGAAAAATTGAAGTTATTGTTTTTTCCAGGCTCATTCCAGTAAACATGATATATATTATACAGCAAAATGATGTGTCATACTCATGAATTTTTTTTCCCCAAAATGAATAAAGTGAATTTATCCTACTAGGTATCTTGAATGTGACTGCCAGAATAGTACCAATAAAAGCAGCATTGCAATAACAATATTTAAAGAATTTTGTAAGACTTGAATATTTGTCTTTTCAAATGGGAAATTTGAATTCTGTGTACAAATGAAGGATGTCTATCTTAGCCAATTAATGTGATATCCAGGATGTGTATAAGCAGAATGTGTTCTGAATAGAGTTCAGCCCCAGTGTTACAGAAGTTTTAGGAGATGCTGAAATTTCTGGATAAATTGAGGAAACCTCTCAAATCAGATTTTGAAAAAGGTGACAAAGCTCAGAAGAGCCTCAGCTTCATCTCTATACAATTCTTGTAACATACAGAGATTTATCAGTCTGCCTACATTTACCCCTTCATCTCTAGGATATTAAGAGGTCACAAAAGTATGGCTATTTTATCCCATAAAGCTCTTCAATATAAAAGCGGCAGAAACTCCTATGGCACTTAACTGAATTTAAAATTTAAAAGGGTTATTATTCACATTTTCAAGACAGGATTGAATGAATGAATGTGGTTTTAGAAGTCCCTGTTTCCTGTAGCTTTCAATTTTTCTGTTGTCTCCATTTTTTATATAAAATGACAACATTAATAACTATTTTGCTGGTAATTGAGAATGCTGATATAGCCAGGCTGGAACAGTTATGCCAGTTTGGTCTGGTCAGAAACTTAAGGCCCCATCTCATATGTTTGGATGAAAGATAATATGTTTTTATGGGTTGAGTTAGACTTACCTGACAAAGCAATACATTCCTTTGGGAACAGAGCTATAGTCCTTGCTAGCAGTCATTACATGACACAGGTGTGAGCAGCAATAATAAACAGATAGAAAAAGGGGCTGCATTCCTCTCATGTTTATCATCTCCATCCAAAAAATTTCTGTTAGGCATGCATACTTTTTCTTTCCCAACTTCTAATTGTAGGAGAAGAAGGCAAAAAGGATAGGGAAAGCTGAATGTAGAACCTAGGCATGCTGGGTAATCTAGGTCAGTGTTCTCAGGGCACTAACTCCACAACCCAAGCAGAGAATTAGGAACATTTTCTAGCATCTATCCACATCTTTCTTTCCTGTCTCCCTTTGGGAAATTACTGAGATAGCTATCTCTTTAGAATTGCTGATCAAGTCAACTTTCACAGCAGCATGTGACCTACATTCTAATTCACACTTTAAAGCTTCCAAGGACTTCACAGGTGCAAGATCCTTCTCTAAGATGTATTTACAGTCTAATGGGCTTCTGTTTTTCAAGGGACTTTCTGTTCATGGTGTGGAAAGGGAAGGAGAGTTACAGCACTTCTAAACATTAAAATAAAAGGTGTGAGAGGGAAGGCATGCCTGAGGGAAGTGCGAGATCATCACAAAGCATGAGCAGGGTTGTGAAGAAACTGTAGTGTTCAACTGGGAAAGAGTCAAATGAAGAAATGGGCACTTCTGGTTTAATGTCAAAATAGGCTTACACTTCTCTACTTCACCACAAATATCAATTCAAAAGTCATGGAAGAGGTTTAAGTGGACCCATGGTGAAATAGAAGGCTATTGAGATTGAAATCCAGAAATGATTGTGAAGGATTTGAGAGTAAAGAAAACCAACAGGTTTGGGTTTTTCCAAGTAGAAGGTTCTTAGCACATTGAAGGAGTTCTTCTACAGATTTGTGATGTTCTCTCATAATTCATAGAGTTGTTTAATTGGTCTAAAAGCTTTCCTTTTGACTAACTTGTAAGTACCTATTTCACTGCTTGTTTGAAAACAGATGGGAATTACTTTGTTAGTTTACTCCATGCATTTTTGCCTTCCTATAGTGGATGATACGGTGGTTGCTATTCCCTATGGAAGCAGGCAAATTCGCCTCATGCTGAAAGGACCCGGTCATTTATGTAAGTAGAAGAATTTAGTGTACATTTGTTTATGAAAGTCTTGCTAAACCGCAATGTTCTGTTTTCACTGTGGTATCTGATTTCACTCTCTCAGATCACTGATTTTGACATAGGGATGAGTCCTGCCTTCAGAAGTTCTCCAAGGACCTGGTTACATCAGTGTTACACACTCTTTGGAGCAGAGCTTAGCCAACACTGCAGAATCATTTGTCCCTACATAATTTCTCAGTCATTTATGTTTGCTTGTCCTTTGGCTGGCTCACTTGGTGCCAAGTGCTTTTGTTACAGATTGATAAAATATATCCTACTGAGTGAAGAAATACTGAGAACAGTGAAGTATAAGCTTCCCTACAGCTGAGCTTAGCTGTCAAGCTGCTCATAACTTTAACATATGTTTCTGTTTTGATAATCTCTCTTACTCCGTAGACAGACACAAATGCATGCATACAGACACACAAATTTGATCAGAAACAGCATGCAAAAGACAAACCCTGCTCCTTAGTAGTGATATTGCTTATTGCTAGTGTTAAGACCAATGAGTGCTGCTAGCTCATCACTTCATAGATATAACACTTGCCTACTTTGTCTGACAGGGAGCTCTGTATCCCAGCAGTTGTGTATGCCTCTTCTCCGTGAGAAGGGTTGCAGGATTTGAGAACACTCCAGGAAAGCTGAAGGCAAATTCATTTATTTCATTAATAGAAACTTTGTGCATCCTTCTCTCTGACTTTATAATGCAGTAGCTGCTCACAAGCTGCGCTTTGTTTCATCAGCAGCAAATGGACACTGCAGTGTTGGTAAGTGGGATTTACTGCCAGGAAAGACACAAACTGTACTTCATAACCTCTTAGAAGCACAAATTATTGTAAGATAAGTAGGTTTCCTGTTTTCCTTTTCCAAAACGTAGTAGGAGTTTCCTGGGGTATGGACCAGTTAGAGTCCTTTAACCTTGTCAGTATAAGTAAAAACATTAGTGTCAGCAAGGAGGTGAAACACCAAACTATTCCCACCCTCTCCAGATTTCTTTCACCCAAACAGCTTCTACCGAGTAGCAAAATGAGGGTAGGTTTATCATTCCTGTTCTGTAGCTCACTGCTTGTGTTGAAGAAACTGTGGGCACACCGTAATCTTTTAATGGTTCTTTAGATTTGGGGCTATGAATAAAGAACAGCAAATTACAGGTTATAAACTAAGAAAAAATATATTATGTTTTTCTTACAAGTTCAAATGCTGCCTGCATTTCAGTTTTTGAGTGGCCCTTTGAGTATTCCTGAGCTGCTCTAGAACAGTTGTTATTACTTTCCCAGTAAATGATTTGTACTCGTGCTTTTTCATCTTTCTTCTTTCCCATTATAGATGCTTTCTTCTAGGTTAGAAAAATTTCATACTCTTGTTATTTTTTCAGTGAAATTGAGCTATAACACAGCTTAGAAAAAAATGAGATTTTAGCAGGAGAGATAAATCTAAAGTTGTTTTCACTCAGGCCATATCACATTTTACAACAAAAAGATTTCAGTGAGTGAGGTCTGCCTGAGACACTGGTTGAGGTTTAGATTAACTGCTCTGTGTAAACATTAATAATTCCAAATACTTCTCTTTCTTGTTTCAGATGTGTCCATGAATCTTTCTGTTCACCCATCAAAGGATTTTATAGATAGATAGATAGATAGATAGAT
>JBAFWW010056953.1:0-40535 GCA_036873685.1 Agapornis canus
CTGGGTGCCTGGAGGGGAGGGGTTGCGGCGGGCAGTCGGCGCGCCGGCGGGTCGCGATCCCTGTCAGCATCTGCTCCAGCCGCAGCTCCTCCAGTCCCGGCTTCACAGGGCTGCGGGGCCTGTACCAGCCAGCCAGCCGCTTCTGAGCGGCCTGATGTGTTGGTGAATAAACTTGGTCAGCTTTAGAAAGCTGGAGTTTGGTGGAGTTTGGAGTGTGGTGGTGTGGCTGGAAGTGATGCTTCTGGTAGTCGCGGATCTTGCTCCTTTGGAAGCTAAAGCCAGATATAGCCATCCCACAACCTTTTAATGACTGTACAGCACTGCGAGATCACCTGTGTGCCTCTGAAGTGTAATCGGTAGAAAAAGAGCATTTCATTAGATATCTTTCATCAGTTGTGTTATCCGTAACAAAATATGTAAGAATGATAAATAGTGTATGAAATTTTAAAGGGGGAGTGAAACAGTCTGTTAATATAGCAGGAACCAAAGGACCTGTAGCATCCTGTGTACAGGAAGAAGCTCTAAACCCTGTAAGAATTTGAGTTAGACATTATGTTGTGGCATAGCTAAACTGAAGTTATACCACACCTCAACCTATTTATCCACTAGACTGTAGTCTTGCTAGTCTAGTTACTCCCCTTCTTGTGCTTACTCAGGTTTTCAACAGAGGAGCGTAGTTAATCAGGAATTCTTTTTTATCCCTTTATTGACCTGACTGCAGATATAAATTTTACCCACCTTTAAGTTGTGGCCTTTCAGCAGTGAATGCACTGCTTTAGAAGCCTTTTCAACCTCATGTGCTGTTAGATTTTTGCCAGCGGGCTGCAGGGTACATGCATCCTGGGTTGCCATGGAGAGCAGTGCAGTCTTGGAAATTTGAGAGCGTGCAGTCTTGCATCTCAAAAAGATTAGTGAAGAAATTGCAGTTCTTCTTTAAATTTTGTCTGAAAACTTTACACTTTTTGTTTAAGTCATAGTATTATTAGTGTTGAAAACGTCAGAAAAAAGGTCATCATTACAGTGCGATCTTTGTGAATTCTTTCCTAATGTATTTTTATTGTGTAAAATACATTACACTCTATCAGTGTTCTTCTTACTAATTAATGATTACCTAGGTTCTGAACTGTAGGTATGTTGTATCCCTCTTCAGCAGGAAGCACTTTATACTTTCAGTTACTTCCGTATAAAGCTGAGACAAAGCTTAACTGAAACTTAAGACAATGAATAACTTAGTTATTGGGCTCAAAGAAACCTGTATGTGTGTTGTCTGCTGCTTTATTTAAAATGCTGTTAGTTAGATGTTCTTGAAACTCTTTCAAGTGTCTTAAAACTACTTGGGATTGTACATTCTTACTGCTCTTCTGGAGTGTAACTTTAGAACCTGATCAGAATCATAGGATGGTTTGGGCTGGAAGGGAGCTTAAGGCTCCTGCAGTTCCAACTGTCTGCCATTGGCAGGAACACACATTGTCAGGTATGGCACAGCCACAGCTTTTCTCTGCAACCTGTGCCAGTGTCTCACCACCCTCACTGTAAAGAATTTCTTCTAATATCTAACCTAAGTCTGCCCTCTGTAAGTTTTCAAGATGGGTAGAAGGTCAGCTTTGGTTAATAGGTCAGAGTAATTTTTAAAAAGGTATTGATAGACATAATTTTGTTCTTGTGGTCTTGTTGCCACTTGGCTTCAAATTGTAAATATTTTATGGGTTTGGGGTTTTTTTTAAGTATTTAGAGAGAACGAATCTTTCTTCACTTACACCTTCCTTTGGGAGTCAGCAAGCCTGACTGATTCTGCTGTGCATGTTGAGTAAAAGCATTGCAAAAACATAAACCTGTTTCTTTTGGGATATTGTAGAGGAGAACACCACAATTTTCATCATAAGTCTTACCTCTTGTATCTTATCAAATGGGAGTTTATTCTTCTTTTGCTAGAACTGTTTCTAATTGCAGTTCTTGGCCGTTCCCTGTCAACACATGACAACAGACCGATTTTCTAAACCAGTGTTCTTCAGGTCCTCATGCACAGTATGATTCAGGGAGCAACTTGGCTCCCTGCTGGTTAGGGAGGAAATGTTTTAGTAAGCCATGGGTGGTTTATTCTAAAAATAAATGTGATCTGTCCATAGTTTTAACTATAGTTTTAAGGAAAATATGGGGAGTTTTTCTGGGTTTATACAGTTTATCTGGATTGTTCTGGTTTGCTTTAAATAGGATCACTTCTAGTTTCTGATAATTTTTTGCCTTTTTAATAGGGCAGATATTTGTGTTTTTCCTCTTCCTGTCATTTTTTTTTTTGTAGCAGTTGTGCAGTCAGTTTCCACAATTGGGTCATTCCGGCCCAGAGCTGGTAACTATGATCTTGGGTTCAGTACTTTTTAAGGTTAAGATCTTGATGAAATTGTTTAAGGAGGAAGTATTGATCTGAAGACTTTCTGAAAAAATAAGCTGTTATTGCTATTACTGTTTCTGGGAATGGAAGAGTAGAGCCATACCAGGTGAAGAAAACAAACCCTTAACTTTTGTTCAGCCATTTAGCAGCAAGTCAGATTTGAATATAGAAATGATTGGGGGGGGGTGTGTGTGCAAGAAGTGTTTTGTGGAAGATCACAATATTAGGAATGTAAAATATAGGAAAAATTCAAGTGGAAAACTGGTGAGAGATGGTCTGAAACACGTGTAGTACTTGAACAGATGAATAATGTAAAGCTGTGTCTTGGGATTCAAATTTGGCAGTGTTTGGAGGTTATGGTTCTTGTCATATAATAAACCTTTTGTGTGAACTTTTTGTGAATAGGAAGGAAAAACTTACTTGCAGCTGAGTTGCATTGACTATAAATCATACATGATCTACAGAGAAGCCTCTCTAAATGCTTTCTGTTTCTTTGCTGTTTACTATCTTTCCCCACCATTGCCCTGCTAGTGTACTGTGTGGAACTATGTTTTCTGCATGCATCACTTTGGAGCCTGTGCCTCACCTAGCAGTTGACGGTTTATTAGAGGACAGGATGTGCTATTGTAACCGATTGTGTTTGTGTGATAATGTGTATATATAGTGGATAAATCAGAGGCAGTGGGGCAAAATGGAGTCCAGTATTCTTCACACAGAATAAAAAATTCAATTACTAGCTTCTAAATAGATGTACATCTGCATCTCAAATATTAGAGAAAATATGCAAAGCATTTTGGCACTTGGCATCTCAACAAATAGTGTTTTCCTTAAATCTACATAGGTGATGTGCCATAAATAAACTGTACCTGTGCCTATGGGAAGCAAGCAATAAGAATGACCAACATGTCTTCTTCTTGCTATAGTACATGTGCATCCTGCACTTTTGCAGTTTTCACAGGTGGTAGCTGTATGTTGGCCAGCTGTAGACTCATCATTGAGAAGACAGTTAATACTTGCTGTCAATACCTGTGAATTGAGGGTGATGAAGCAAGCAATGCTGCTGGCGTTAATGTATCATGGATCATTTCAGCAGTGCATTACAGTTTTTATAAGAGCTACATCTGCTTCTTGCTGGATAAAAACTTGCTGGAATGGTAATGAGTTCTTTATGCTGAATGTCTGCTTAATCTCTCAGTGAGCACAGTGTGTTTGAAATGGCAGCTATGTTGATTGACTTAAATTGCTGTTGTGTTTTACTACTGGTGATTCTAAAGTTTTTTTTATTTACTTTTTAAAATTTGTGCAAATTTAGGATTAATTTTCACCTTTCTCTGTAAGATGATTGCCCAATCTCTCTGTTGTCTTTTACTTTACCGGGATATCTTTTCAATAAAAGCTATAGACAAGCCAGGAAGAAGCTGAACTAGGAGGAACATTTTATTGCAGGGATTTGTGATCAACTTGCTCTGTCAGCTGAAGTGTAAATAGTCAGCATTTTGTGCTGAACTTTCCCCATTTGGTATTTTTTCACATCACATAACATGCTCTGTTTCCCAGACTGAAGGTACCGGAGTAAATATCTTGTTGGCTGGGAGAGGCCTGCTGTGTGCTAATTTGCATGATGAGGTTTGAGTCCCTAATAAGCAGAAGGAGCAATGTACACATTTATGTTCAGAACTTGGTAACAAAACACTCACTGATTTTGTGGTAATATGATTTCAACTTTGCTAAGAATAAAAAGATCAGAAGTTATTACTTTGCTGTGAGCTGTCATTGAAGGCTGTTGTGGCATTTAAGCACTTCAAAATTGCAGATACCATGTCCAGTTGTGGGATGCTAGGAAAGAAGGCAGCACAATGTTTGTTTTCAATCTATGAGTGACAGATAAGTAAAACCTTGGAACTTGTTCTGAATTTACAAAAAAAAAAAAGGAATCTTAATGCATTGGTGTATGGAATATGTGAAAAAATACAAGCTATTCTGACTTTGCACTTTTGTTTTTAAGGCAAAGGAGGGGATGTTATTCTACTGTCTTCTTATGTATTGTATTTCCATTTCAATCTGATTGCTGGGTGAAAATACAGAGTTTAGTGTGAGTAGAAATACGAGGTTCTGGTTAGCAATTTGAATGTCAATTTTAATTTGAATGTTAATGTTGAATTTTCCATGTTAATGGAAAGTATTAGTTTTCTTTAGTTTTTGGTATGATATGTGTTTCTCTTGTGGCATAGTGTTTATGCAGTTTTTATCAGCTGCTCGGGTGTTTCTCATGGAAGGAAGTGAAAATAACCAGTGAGAATGCAGGTGAGCTGCTTTCTGACTCAGAGAATGAAGATGCTTCTGCAGTCAGTTGTCGAGGTGGTTTGGAATAGTGGTTTGTTGGGTTTTTTTTAAGGTCTGGCAGAAATAACTTGTGTCGTTAGGGTCTCCTTGTGTTTCAAGGTTTGTGATTGCGGGTAATACGGAAAAAAAATGTTAGGCAATGCTTGTTAAAGGAGGAGTTTGCACAACCCTCTAGCAGCAGGAGGGAGGGATGATCAAAAAGGGTGTACAGAGCTTAAAAGGCTTGCCATGTTACAGATTTTTAGCATTGCTTAAAGGCCCGTATGAAATGTTCCTGGACTTTTGTTTGCCTTTAATCCAGTGTAGTATAAGCCAGGTTATCTAGTCTGCTGTGCCAAAGAGAGATGGGAGTATCAAGAGGAATTAACCTACATGAAAGGGCACAGAGGAGGTGAACCTTCTCTTGCTTATATCTAGAACTCCCTATCAACAGGATTCATGTGGTTTAAGTAACCAAAGAACTAAAGGAAACCATGAACAGCCAGCATTTTTGGAAATAGCATGATAAGTATCTCTACTGTTACCGTGCCTGTTGTGATGCAGGACCATGGTTAGCAATTAGGTAAAAATAAAAATATTGGTCTCTGTTCCTTTAGTGTTGAATTCCAGTCCATGCTTTCACTTTCAACTGTGGATGCTGATACTTACTTTATTTTAACCAGAATTTTTTGCCACCTGTTGTTTTTGGTTTTCCTTGAGCAAGGATTTCCTTGCTCAGACCTTTTAAAAACATATTTAAAAAATACAAATTGAATTTAATATGGTTCATGATTACATATTTAAGCTTGTGAACTAGTTGTGGGGTTTTATGCACTATTTTTTCCATTACTTTGATATAGTTGTTAATATTTTCAGTGCAGTTCTTTTGAAGTCCTATTTTGGGCTCTTCTGGGCATACTTGTACTCCTTGGTCACAGGGGGATTCTCATTTGGCAGTCATTTTGGTGACAAGTAAAGAAAATTGGTGAGGAAATTAAAATACTTGGACAAAAAGCCATTTCTTCCATTTGGGTAAATGTACTGCTAGAAATGGTATGGAGAGGGAAGTGAAGAATAGAATCAGTTGGATGGCTCAGGGCTTTATGACAGATAATGATGCATTTGCATATTTTTTCATTTAGCACTTAATTTTTGAGGGGATGAATGTACTGTCAAAGTTCCTATTATTAGGTTTTTTCTACTCTTCTATAACCTCTCTGTTTCTGTTAACTGTTTGGAAAAGACTGCTGGTTATACCGAAGTAATGAAGTCTTGGCCAAGAAGGGAGAGTAAATAGAGTTTCATAGATAACAGAATCACCTTTCAATACATCTCTATAGTAATTCTGTTCTTTTGATTCATGAAAGGTAGTTAGCTGTGCATTGGTTTCATACGTAAAAGACAGTTCTGTCCTCATGATTTAGGGAGAGGAGAGGAAACTTCATGTTTCTTTTTCTATTAGTATGCTGTAAATGAAATTCCGGACTTGCAGAGCAGGGGTTGGTAGGATTCCTATTTTGTTGAAAGAACATCACAAGTGGCCCAGAGCCGATACAGTACCCACCCTTACCCTTGTTTTAGGGTTGTCTGCAATATTCTGTAATGTGTCTTAATTTCATATTGGCCCATATTTATAAGTTAGCATGGTAAATATCATTGGGGTGGAGGAGGAAGCATCTGAATCAAGAACATTATATACTGGTATTAATTTATTTGCAGCTTGTCTGATGAGACTGATAGCATAGGATATGTTAGACTGGGTCTTTCCCATGCTGTATAGTGATTACAAGCTCTGCAGAATCTGCTTTATCAGATTCACATCTAGGAGGCGTGTCTGAGGTGGTTGTTTACAAACCTCAGTTTTCCTGTTCTGTCCTTTAGGTACAGCCTGTTAATGTCCAGTGTGAGCTGCGCTGATTGTATGTTGCAAAGTATGTTTGTGTGCTGCTTGTATTGTATGCTTCTAAGCCAATTCTTTAAAAGAAGTGGTTTATTCTGTGAAAAAGTGTTTATTCTGCTCCATATATAAATCCATGAGGAGTACAAGGTAGTAATTCAGAGCAGGTATTGCTCCATATCAGTACTGGTTCTGAATAAAACCTCAAATTCACTTCATCAGTGAATGTGGGTTCTGTGTGCTGTTGAAGTTCTTGCAACAGTGGTGCAGAGAGGAGTTTAAAATTAGGCATGCAACAGCAAGTACACTGGTCTTAGTGCCATGTTTCTGGTACCTGCATGATCTACTCTCATGACTACTCACTTGTACTGTCCTCAAGGTTTGAAAAAAATAGTTTTTCCCTGATGTGGCACAGAGTTCCTTCAAGGTTCGTCCATACATATAACTACAGAAATGCCAGTGATGCTGCTCTTTACCCCAGATTCCCAGTTTTTGTAAATTGTAAAGAAAAAAAACTTTTTTGGACAGCATTGAAGACTATAAAATGGTTTGTCTAGTTCTGAGTGTTTCTGGTTGTACTCTTTGTGTTTATATTCTGTTTCATATTTTGAAGGCCTGGAACCAAGCTAATCTCTATATTTCAGTAATAGATCTGTCAGTGTATTTTTGTTGCTGTTTAGTCTGTCTCTTTATCCACTGGGCATGCAAAGCTCTGTTTACTTTTGTCTGTATTTTCCTCTGATAGCTTTTGAATCTGTCAAAGTGATGACTTTATTTGGCAGGTACTCCATTCCTGTAGCTTTGTGTAAAATAGCAGATGGGTAGAGAAGGCATTATTTGGTTGTCTCCTATAGGGACAGGCAGAAAGAATGAGCTGTTAGATACTCTTGTTTGTCAGCCCTCAGGTGACCAATCAGCGAGTGCCAGCCATGAAACTGTAGGTAAGCAAAGCAGTACCTCTGATCATCTGATAAACTCCAGAAAGGAAGGTATGGATTGGGAAAGAGCCAGTGAAGCAGCAGAAATGTACTGTTTTAAGGAGGTGCAGGGGGAAAAAAACCATCCCCTCCCCAACTGTATTGTGATTATTGGCTTTATATACAGCTGATAAAGAGCAGTATTGGTTTTCTGTGGCTTGCCAATTCATTTTCACTTATGTGAAATACTGTATTCTATCAAAAGTTAGTATGAAGGCATCTACCATGATGTTCAGCCTAAATAAGGATAGCAAACTGATTCAAGTTTATTATTTCCCATTGTGATAAAAGACTTTTGTAGGTAGTCAAATCTTTTCTGACAGGGAGATGCCTTAAAATGTGAAATGCTTGTCTGGCAGTTGTAAGATCAAGGACAATTAGCTTGCAAAACAGGCTTCTGAGAAAGAAATTATAGCTCTTTTTTAATTGCTTTCAGGGCCTTGAAACACACTGATCAGAATTGAAGATGGGGAACTCTTGGTCTGTTCTGTGATTTCACTGAGAGTGAGACTCATTCAGGTCTTAGCATATGTACCACTGATTCAGGTCAGTAATGTTAAGGGAAGGCTGACATGTACCTTCTTCGAGTATCAGCCATTGGGCCTTAGTTCCCTTTCTGAGAGCACTTGACAATGATTTTATGAAAAATGCTGAAAAAGTGCAAGCGTGATGGGGTTTCACTTCTTAAAGCACTCTTGTGTGGGATTCCTTTCAGTAGGTTACATTAGTATTTCACCATTATTTTTTATTTCATTGTAAAATTTTCCCCAAATAATAGGTTTTAAGTAGAATTTTAGTTTTAGAGAATTAAGTTAAAAATAGATTCCTAGAATTTAGTAAGGAAACGTCTTAAAACCTCGTGTGATGCAAACCCCAAGCTTCTTTATTGATAAAGCTTCTAAAGGAATCTGTGGTTTAGTTGAAAAGAATGAAAAGTGACTTTTTAAGAGTGGTAAGTATAGTTTGTTTGGTTTTTTTTTAGATAAAGCATTGCATGGAGTCAAAGTTACCTTTTAACTAATGGTTTGATTTAAGATAGTTTAGCTGCTTATAGCCAGGATGGTATCTATATATACATATACATATAGCAATGGCTCACCATATTCCCCTAAAAAACACATGATTTGTCTATTGTGGGGTGTAAGCTGGGTGTCACATTGGGTTGCCTAACTTCTGCCTTTATTTGGTTTTGAGAGGTGGTGGTGTTGGTTTTGGTGTCATACGGCTGTGTAATTAGTAATACCAGTTTAATTTTCCACTTCTGTAGGAGGCCCAATTTTCTGTGTGCTTTTTCCCCACTATTTTGTAATTGCAGTAAAGCTAGGACTATTGCAGCGTTTGACAGCTGGAATAGTAAATAAAATTGTGCATTTTCAAGGTGTGTATACAACTTCAATTGTCTACTTTTTGTTTCCCTGAAAGGGAGCTCTCTTGACATGGGTACAGATTTTGTATTGCTTAGAGGTGTTAAGAGACTAAATGTAAAGCAGCTGATTTGCACTAAACCAGATTCTTTCCTAGTGATCAACAAGTGCTTTTTTTTATGCTGCATGAAATTTTAATGAAAAATGACAGTTCAGGAGAAAGCCCACTTCACTGCTGTGCGTACGTGTTTTTTTTTTTTGCTAATCCACTGGGCTTTTCTGCTGAAGTACTGTGTCCTCTGAGTCAATCCCATATTGATCACCATTTCAGGAAAACCTCGGTTCCAGAGAGTCTGTATACTTACCGTACATCAATTGCAAGAGCAAGGTGCTTAGTTTGCTATAAGATAATCCTCCCAAGGCCAGTTTGCACCTGAGAGATGATATCTGTGGAATTGTTCATTGATTTCCACCTCTGAGTTTTGAATCCACCACTCTAATTAATATGTTTTAAGTTTGCGTACTCATTACCTGTTGGGTGAAGGCATAATTTGACATCCTTATGAGTTACGGGGGAAGGAAGTGAAATAGGAAGACCAGACCCAGTAATTTTTGTTGGATCTGTGATCATGATGCATTGGCCAACTTAGGTGTGTCTGTATTACCTTTCCAAGACCAGGAATGTGCTATATGGCCAGCAAAGAGGGAAGAAAGCAGCAGCAGTGGTTCCAGCTGGTGGGAGGTGGTGGCATCAGTCAGAGGATGAGGCTAAGTACAAGGACAGAAGGCTGGCTCAGGCAAATGGGGTTACAAACAGCTGATGTGAAATGTCCTGCAAAAAATAACTGGTACTTAAATAAACACAGGCATTCTGATGCATTTTTAAATAGAACTTGGTTTTTATTATTAAATTAGGCTTTTTATTTTTTAAAAAAGCTTCTTAAAATGTATTATTCAGTTAATAACAATTACAGGCTAAATGCACAAATTACCACAGTAATTTGTTTCATGATACGTGGCAACTGCACTTTTTAGTTTGTGGCATGTGGCAATTTGCATGAGTGCATCTGTGTGGAAGAGAAATTTGAATTCCTTGCATTTGGTAAGCAGCAGTAGTGCTGGTGAGTGACTGCTGTAGATGGGGTGTCTCTGAGCTCCCTGCTTGAGTTATCTAATGTGATGTTTGTACAAGCTTCTGGAGAGTAAATACCTGTAACACAGTCCTCCCAGTGTGTAGGCTGCAGTGGGATTGTAAACTGCATGTGTCACCCTTTGTAATTGCAAAAATATACCCACACCCACTTGTTGATGCCACATAATTCTAATGATGAGCATGGAAAGGCAGAGTAGTTGTTTAACAGGGAGAATGTAGATGGCCTGTTTGAGAGGTCCTGTCAAGGTAGAGCATGATGGGAAGCATGAGTCTTCACTGGAGGTACTAGATAAAACTTATGAGAGGAAAGGTGTGGCTTACACTGACAAGTAAAAATAGAGGGTTGTTTTCTTCTGGTGACAGCTTTAAATCTGAGCCCTGTTCTTTTGCTATTCTGGAGTCTCTGGATGAAACATGGAGTTGTGAATTACTCAACTATAGGTTTACTTACAAGGGTAGGTAATATTAGTACTGAGCAATAAAAATGTCATCTCCTATACTAAAAATATCCTTAAAAGTGGGTAAACTTTTGAACACAGTTTCTTTTCTGTTCATTTTTCCCCTGACAGCCTAAACATGTCTGATGTTTAGGTACTGGCTGCTGCAGTCCCTTTGGAGCAGACTCTGGAGCTCATATGACAATGCTGCAACAACTTGGGAAGTGAAGCCAGTGTAAAAAAAAAAATCCAAACAAACAAGCAAAAAAACCCCCAAGCCCCCAAACCTCACCCTGTATTTTTGAGAGTAGGGAGGGGAAAGGGGAATGAATGGAGCTTAAACCTATATTTACTTCTGTGCTTGTGATGTTCTAGGTGGGATGATCTCCAGAATGGCTGGTCTCCATATGGGATAGTGTCAGCCATTCTGACTCCTGTGGAAGTTCAGTTAGCTATCAGAGCTTAAGCAGTACTGTTCATGTGTAAAGCAGTTTGTGATTTATGTTATGCCTTTCATTCTGTAGCTTTTATTCTTTAAACTTCTTGCTTGGAATGTCATGAGGCCAAAGAATACTAAGAAGGGTAAATTACTCAAAGTTTCCAACTGAAGGGAAAGCGTTGTTTTTGTTAAACCCTTTTTGCTTTCTTGCATGCCTACAGGAATTGATATATGTGTGTAGAAGGCTTTGGCTCGGCTTTAAGTTCTTGATTGACACTTCCTGCTTGGTAGGAGTAGTGTTATGCTTTTACATCAGCTGCAAATGATTATGAGTTATTAACTGACTATGAGACTTCAAGCCAAGCATCTTGTGTTCCCTTTGCAGAAACACAGCTGAATGGAGCTTAAAGGGCCACAGATGAAAGAACTTGAACACGTTTCTGAAGGTTTAAGATGTGTCTGACAGTGACCTCGTTACCTTACTAATAAAGAAGAGGTTTTCAGCAGGAGCTTAGGATATCTTTACTCCAACTTCTTAATGTACTAACTGGAATGGTGTTCTGACAACAATTCTCCATAGTAAAGTACTTACCCTGTTACAGAACACTAATATTTTTCTCTACTTATAATGCAACTCAATGGAGGAGAGTAATGTTTTGATAAGCATGCGTGAAGATCGTTCCTTTCATGTTCGTTACAGGTAAGACTATTGATTTTAGTACGGGTGAGTAAGTATAGTTAATAATAGAAAACTAAACCATTTGCAACAAATAGTTTGGTGTTACTGTTCCTAATGTTATTGAAACTAAAAGCTAGAATAACTTTTTCTCATGTTTGTCTTGGATTTTGAAGTATGAAAATTCAGTTTTGTAACATAATAGATTGTATTTGCATAATTACATGGTTCTATAGTGTTGGAACTGTGTGTGGTTTCAGAATAACACCACTGTCTGTATTTCTTTCTTTTTCTGATGGAATGATATGATATGAGGTATGATTCCTACATAGTAATAGCAGCTCTCTCTCCTTTTAGCTTCTGGGTTGCATTTGCCAGTTGTTGAGTTTTGTGTGCTCAAGTTCTCCATACTTGTCCCATTATTGTTTATGCGAACAATTAATTTTTAGGTGCACCATCAGCTACAGCAGTGTTTTTCTTGCTTAAGACGAAGAAATGAGATTGATAGATAGAAACTGATTTGATATCTTGCAAGTCAAGAGGATATGTGATTTCTCTTCTGAGAGCTTTTGCCATTTATTTTCTGGAATCCTGTTTACAGATGTGGGAGGACATGTTAGCACTTCAGACTTGCTCTAATAACCTTCAACAACAGAAGCGTTGTGTGGTGCATGGTATTTGGATGGCTGGTGTTTGGAATGGTAAATCTCGCAGCTCATTCAGTAAGAAGGGGTACTTGGACACTGGTCTGATTGTTTTAAGAACAATATAAATGTGATTCTTCTTGTGTGTTCCCCTCTATTCTGGTCATCCTGGCTTTGGAGGCCTTGTCCCTGCTAGCTAACAGGAACTAAGCACTATCCTTATTTGAAAGACAGTACATGTGACAGCTTAAAATTAATTCTGAAAACATTCTGTGAGTGTTAAATTGCTGTTAAGACTGGTCCTGTAATCTGCTGAGCAGAAGTAGGGTTCTGGTGAGCAGTGCAGTCAGCAGGAGTTTTTTCATGGTCAGGAAGGATATTAGCAATTAAACTGTGCTCTCTTTATTTTGCTGAAATCTTTATAAAGGTGGTTTTGAGAGCAGAAATCCCAAAGTGTGTGAGCATTTTATTTTCTCTGTGCTCATTGTATCTTGAACGTATCTACATCCCAGCATTCCTGTACCATGTTTATCTTTGCTGTTCCTGATGCTCTTGGTCCTCCCCAGGTGATCTAAAGAAGATCGTTGCTCACCCTTTAATAAAAGCAGGAGCTGTTCGGGTTACTATTATAGAAGTAAATGGTGGAAGAAAGCAGCACAACCAATTGCCTGGTTTAAACTGACAAGCCAAAAATAACTGCAGAAAAATTGACAAGCACAGTCGGCAAAACGTCTTACTGCTTTGTCCTCTATTTCAGTACAGCCTTAAATGCTACTGATTAACAGTATCATTAAATGGCCTTATTAAACCTTTCTTTAAGAACCGTGATCAAATGAATATTTAAAAAACATGGATGCATAATCCTTTTAATTTTTTAAAAAATACAAAACTTCCCTTAGAGGAGCTGCAGATCCATTCAGGATATTGAACTGGAATTTTATCACGAGTTAATTTAACAGCTATAAATTGTACTTGGTTGTAGTTTAAAATTTAATGCAGGAAAGAACAGGTCAGAAATTCCTGGGGGGATGGGGGATATTACTTATGCATTTGTAATTGTTTATTTTACCTACTGGTCAGGTCCCAGGCTCATTTGGGTTTGACTGCTTTTCCCTTTTTCTGGTATTCCAATAGACCTGACTTTAAGAAGAAGTCAGTGTCCCACTCCTAAAAAGAGGCTTTATTATGGATCTGTTCAATACTGTGCAAGCTGTTTCTGTAGTTGACCACTATTGCTGTAGCAGCCGTAAAAATGCTTATGCTGGTGGGGGGAAGCTGGTTGGTCAGTGACTGAAAATGGTGAAGCTAAAAAGTGGGACTAATAAGTCATCTATAGAGTAACTGTAGAACTTGCTTGTCTTAGCCTGCTAAATGCATACATGAGAAACTTGTAACTGTTTTTATCTTGACTGGAAGAAAAAAAAGAAGCCTGATTCAGCTGTGTGGTTTCTTTGTTGTATGCACCTGAAGCTTGTGTGTTGTTTTGTTTCTAAGTCTCCCATCAAACCTGGTTTGATTAAAGACAGTGTTGCAGTGGAGATATAGTTAAGGTGTTCTTAGGGATCAGTGTGGTATGCTTCTGCGATTTGTACAGAAACCAGGACTAAGGGTAGGAGTTGGGAATAGTATAGGATCTTTGTTAGTGTGACATCGAGAAATTTTTGCATCTGCATTGGAGAGAATAAAATAGGATTTTCCTATTTAGTCTCTAGGTATTTTACGTGTTTCATAGGCAAGGGGAAAAAAAAGAGAAAAGGGAGCCAGGTGAGATGAAAAGCTTAGAGGGACAGATAAGGATGAGGTAGTTTTACAAATGAGAAATTATTCAGGAGATGCCAACCTTTCAGAGAACAGGCCTAGGAAACTACAAGCAGAATAATGAAAAAAAGCCCTGTGTGAGTATTTCCACCGTAATATCAGAAGAACATTACCCAGTTTAGCAGGATCAGAATTTCATTACAAGTGCACGGATGAATGGGCCTCATTCTCTTCTTGTCTCTGCAGATTCAGTGTATCTTTTGTTTAGCCATTGGGTGTTGAATAAATAAGTAATTCAATTCAGCTCTGGGAGCAGAGGGAGTAAGTTCATATTCTCCTTGTAACTATTTAATGACTTCCTAAAATATTGATAACCTAGCAGAGTCCAGTCTGTCATTGTGTTGTTTAACTATTAGTAGGCATAGGTTAAATGTTCCAAAGAGGGGATGGGTTTAAGACAGGAAAAAAACTAAGGAAATCATAGGGAGGAAAAAAAAAAAAAAAGGTTAATTTTCATAACAGAAATAACTTCATAAATAATGGAGGGGAAAAAAACCCCAACCCAAACCTCTTTTGAGTCCAGTATTGGTACTTGATGGACAAGCCTGCAAACTTTCAAAATATCTGAATGCTTTCACAGCTCTTCCATAATGTGAATAAAATAACAATATTGGGTACATTCAACTGGGAATAAATATCTTGTTTTCTTTGGGTTTTTTTTAATTTTGTGGCGTACTTTGAAATTATAGGTCAGTAAGAATGGATCCAAATGGAATCATAGCTTTAACTAGCTGTACGTATTCTGGCAACCTATTAGCACAACCTTTCTAGAGTTGCGCTAGAGTAGTATTAAATAGTGGGATTGTTTTACACAAACAATTCCTAATTCGTGTTCTTATTTGCTTCCTGTAGTTCTGGTTGAACTGAAGACTCATAATTTCATCAGCCTGGGTATAAGCCTTCATAGATATTTATGTTCTGTATGAGAAGTCAAATTTTTGATTTTTCTAAGTTATATTATTTGTAGGTTTGTGAAGTAAACTATTGTTTCACGTTCCTTGATGAAAGGGTAATACTGCCATGGCATTTGTCAGTCTCTGGTGTAGTGTGAGATTAGTTGAATGCAGTATATTGGGAAAATTAACAGTCCCTAGCGTTCTCTGGTACTGTCCTTATACCTTTTTAAATTGTGTCTTTTTTTCATTGGTAGGTGGCAGATACATCACAGTTGCAAATCCAAGCATGATTTTTTTCTTAATGGGACAAATTTACTTACAGGACCAGAGTCCAGTATAACTTTTTGACTATTATGTCATGTTCAGATTTTGCTGAAAGCTCTACTCTTTTTAGCTGTTCAAGCTAAAAATCTAAAGAAATTAATGTGATTGTGTAATGGTGTAAATCCTTCAGACTAAGGAGCACCATATTTTCTAGCCATCACTTTAATTGGACATGTCAGTTAACATGAGGTGCCCGGAGAGAACCTCTTTGGATAGGATTAAGATTACCCAATGAAGTGTTTTAAGTCTTAAACCTTCAGTTGCTGATGGTGTAATCATTTCTGCCTTGTACTTAACTGTACCTAATCATTTCTGCCTTTTTCTGTCTGACGTTCAACACATGCACAGTGTAACAAAACCCAGGTTGTGCATTCTAGCAAACAGGAATGCTTTCACTTCTCTGAGAAGAGCTTCCAAACTTAAAAATACTGCGTGTGTTACGGATATCCAACATGAGAAGTTGGGCCTGGGAAGAACTTCATGCCTGACTTATCAATTGCTGTCTGCATCTTCAACAGCTACCATGTGGTTTTAGTTAAAAAACTTAAATATGTCTGCCATCTCGTTGTGCTTAAGTTGTGGAATGTCGAAGACCAGCAGGTATGGTACGATTTTGTGTTGGTAACTTATTTTACTTATGATCCAGAATCTTCTAGTTCTCTTGAAAGTCACTGGATATTTCCAAAATATTTCCTTCTCATTCAGATTAGACTGTCATATAACCTAGTTTGTTCCAAATTAGAAAAATAATGAAATGTCAACAGTGCAAGTAGGTTAAATATCTATCACTGTGTCTTGTCAAAACAGCTCTTTTCTGGTGTTGCCATTAAAAAAGCTTTCGGAAAAGTCAACATTTGATTGTTGCTATTACTGATCTGTGTGTACAAAGGGAAACAGTTTTAGGAATAGAATTTTAAAGTTTTATTCTTATAAGCAGGTGAAAATCAAATAATGGCATAACAAGGAAATCTTTAACTACATCAAATGTTCTTGTTTGGAGTGCAGGCCTTGAAACGTACTGTGTAAACCACTTGAAAGAAAGAAGAAAAATTCAAAACAATGAACAGATTTCCAAAGTTGATGCCCCCTTTTTGGCAGGATTAGCACACCCTTTTTGAGCACTTACAGAGAGGCTTTGACTGAATTTCCTTTTTTAAAATGTTGTGAAAGTAGAAGGGTGACAGTTTTGTGAGCTTTTTAAAATGCACCTATCTTAAAATCACTTCAAGATGAAGACCTGAAGCCATTTTCTCATCCTCTCTCGCTTGCCTCCCTTGCATTAGGAAATGTTTGTATATAATCACTAACACTTAATGAAATGTCACCTTTTGCACATCTGAATTGGCAGTAGCAAAACCAGGTGTGAATGTGTTTTGACAGCTGCAGTTCTGTAACAGCTGCTTTCCTATTATTCAAAATGTAATCTACAAATTTTGTTAATTCATTCACAACTCCCTTTACGGTTTGCTGTATTTTCTATCTACACAATTATTTGCTTACAGTAATAGAAAGTATTCCATAGAGTCCTGAATGATGGCATCTCAGTTAAGTAACTTGCCTTGACATAAGTTTTGTCATTAATTTGGTATAGATCTTTTTTCTTTATACTTGGAGAATTTTCACAGCAGTGCCACTATAGGAAATGATGAGGTGCCAAGGAGTGCTGAATTGCATAGGAAACAACTTCAGGGAGAAATAATCATGGTCTTTGATACACAGGAAAAGTTGCTTTTGTATTATTCTTTTTCATGGAACATTTTGCAGGTAACTATGATATGAGCCTAAAAATAAAAGAGTTTATGTGTGTCAAAACTGGTATTTGCCAATAATAGTTAGTTTTCTAGGTCACTTCTCTGAGATTACGTAGAGGGTGAAAACTGCATTTTTGAATCCTAAAGATGCTATATATGGACAAAACAGTGTTTGGATTTCCTCCTGAGACTTAAAAGGAAAGAAGAATAAAAAAAAAAAATAATGGTGAAGCTGTTTGTTCTAATGTTATATTTGCTCACCACCTTTGAAGTTGCATTTTCCATTTCAGCATTAGTGTCAGTAATATTACAGTACAAAGCTCATTGCTTGTCCTGTGGTGCTGAGTCTGTGTCCTAAACAAATGGAGACCCTCCTGACTAAAATAACCATTTCAGAACTCTGGTTACTGGGCTGAGTTCTGTATTTAGAGTGACCATGTTTGTTTTTGCTTATGTTGCTCAGGATGGAGGCTTCCTGCCTGGAGCTGGCTTTGGAAGGTGAGCGCCTGTGTAAAGCAGGAGATTGCCGAGCTGGTGTGTCTTTCTTTGAAGCAGCTGTTCAGGTTGGAACTGAAGATTTAAAAACACTCAGTGCTATTTACAGCCAGTTAGGCAATGCCTATTTCTACTTGCATGAATATGCAAAGGCCTTGGAATACCATCACCATGATTTAACTCTTGCAAGGTAATCTTGTGTCTTTCTTTAACCATGTTCTTCATGTCATCCCATTCTTGTAGAGATGAGCAGTTGGCTGTTCATTTTTTTTTTACCAAACCCTATTATTAATATTCTTAGTGAGGAAATGTGGTGACAGCAGAGGGCCAGGGGTTCTGTTAGGTAGCTGATTGCTCTTTAACCTGGAGCTAATGCTCGGTCTAGCACAATAATCCTAGTACTGACTGAGACTTTGCCAGGTTTGTGGATAATTAAATGGCTTCTTTAAATCCACCCTTCCTTCCCCTGTTTTTTTAACTCAGTTTGCCTGGCTCTCTTGTTTACTAGGCAGAACTCATTCATGTTTCTCTGTGTAAAACATAATACTGTGAAATCTAAAACCACTGTGCTTTGCAAATGCCATTTATGTGTCTGATTTTTAATGACTGATCCAGTAAAATCCAGTAAAAGGCAGTAGATCCAGTAAAAGACAGAGGCACTTAATGCACTTGACCTCAATTTAGGCACATATCTCCTATTCTCCCTGCCTTAACCTGCTCAAGTGCTGCAACCTTTTGGGAACTTGTCCTTTTTGCGTTATTCCTGAAGTATCACAATCTCAGTGTTTCAGTGGCAGTCTTTTGGCTTAAGTCTCATTTAGAATCTAGGAATGTGGCTTTACCTCAGATCTTTCTAGAACACAAGTACGTCTTGGAAATAATGTAAGACTATGATAGTCCAGTAAAACGCAGCAGTAGTTAAACTTCTCATTCTAATGCTTAGACTGCCTTTTACATAGCCATTAAAAAATTCTCTTTATTCCCTGCCTAAAAGAAATTAATTGTAATGGTATGTAGATGAACCTAGCTGAATGCTGTGAACTAGCTGTTGCACAGACAGCACCAACAGAATGAAATGTCTGTAACCAAGGACTGAACAAAGTTTATGTGAGGGCAGTTTAGACATAAAATTGTATACGTACACATTTGCATGGTTTTAATATTTGTTTTTCTTATAATTGTCTATACATTGATTATCTTGGTTTCAAATTGTACAGTTTTTCACTGGGAGCTTTATTTGTGCAATTCTAGAACAATTGGAGATCTACTGGGTGAAGCTAAAGCTAGTGGGAATCTGGGCAACACCTTAAAAGTACTTGGGAATTTTGAAGAAGCTATTGTTTGTTGTCAGAGACATCTGGATATTTCCAGAGAGCTAAATGATAAGGTAAGAATTGCTCAGGCACCAGGAAGTAAACTGCTAACACATGCTAATGAACCCTGTTGTGCTGGTGGTGTGTACCTCCTTTCAGAGGGGAGTAAATACCACACATTGATTAAATACTGCACTGTTTCTTCAAGACAGTAAGAATCTGTTACTTGTAAGATAGTTGTTTGCATCTGAAAGATTCTGGATCCAGGATAGGAAATATTATCCCATTTTATGGTGGTGATTTTTTGTTTTGGGATGGTGTTTGATTTTTGGTTTTGTTTTGTTTGTTTGTTTGAATTGATTCATTTAATTTTTAATTATAATTGGCCTCAAGAATTATTATGTGTATGGCATCTCAAAAGGAAGTTATGTGACTGAGGAGGAGGAAGGTAGATGCCAAGAACAAGTTCAGAATGCACAGAGCATGTTTTGACAACTAGTTAACAAACTTCCCATCTCTGGGTTATACTGTTAGTTGTGATGGAAGACTCTGAAGCATAAAATTGTAATGCTGCCTTTTGCTTTTGGTTTAGGTTGGAGAAGCAAGAGCACTGTATAATCTGGGAAATGTATATCACTCTAAAGGGAAAAATGTAGCTAGTGTTGGGACTCATGATCCAGGGGAACTTCCAGATGATGTGAAAAATGCTTTACAAAAAGCTGCAACTTACTATGAGTAAGTAGTTGCTTTAAATGTTGGGGATTAAGTGGATGTGATAATCTACTTCATTAGAGTATTGGCAGAGTTGTGGAGTCATGAATCTACTGTGGCATGCTTCTGTTCAGAACAGTGGTACCTGTGAGGTTTTTTTCCCTTTTAAACTGGGGAGTGCACTATTTTCTTGTTATGCCCTTACTTCTAATGTACCTCTTACTACCTGCTAAGTCCTTTCCTTATGTTAGAATCCAGCAGTATTCTTCTAAACCAGACTGAGTCACTGATAGGACCTTGGTCTATCTGTATCTATGGTAGCTCTGCAATTAGAAGCTAGCAAACCATCTTGAGAAAAGATGCAGTTCAGTATCTCACAGGAAATGTTTCCAGCTCAGTGGAAGATTTATGGTTGCATAAAGGCCATTAAAATAAGCCAAAGTAGAATACAGACCAGATTAAGTAGACCTTTTCCTTTATATAGATGGAAAGATTATAAAAAAAAAAATATTTAAATTACTGTGAGGGTTAACAAACCCTTGTTTAAAAGTCACTATTCTTCCCCTTTTCTCTTCCCCTGAAACAGGGAAAATCTGTCAATAGTAACAGAGCTGGGTGATAGAGCAGCACAAGGACGTGCCTTTGGAAACCTGGGAAACACACACTATCTTCTGGGCAACTTCAGGAGTGCGGTTTTAGCCCATGAACAGGTACAGCAATGTGATAGTAAGGAATTTTGTTCTAGTACACGTCTTGTGTTGGATTTTGCTGCAAGTTTTCTAATGCAAGTGTTAAATTTTCATGGTAGAACTTCAAGATTGGCTGTTCTTTTCAAGCACTATGGCCTGAAGAACAATGTAGAGGCATGGTAGAAAAACTATGAGTGTGCATTTCTGTATGCAAATGTGTAAGAAAGTACAAAATAGAGCGAATAACACAATTATTCTGTGTTTTTCTTCAGCGTCTCCTAATTGCAAAAGAGTTTGGCGATAGATCAGCGGAAAGACGAGCATACAGCAATCTTGGAAACGCCTACATCTTCCTGGGTGAATTTGAAACCGCTTCAGAATACTACAAGTCAGTTGATTGCTTAGAAATAGAATTTGTACCTCTTCTTGTACAGTTTGCTTCTGTTTTGTCTGGTACTTTAGTTCACTGTAAAGTAGCCTTCTCTCCAACATATCCTTAGAGGAGAGCCGAATATGTTTTTCTGTAATTGTTTAATTCTCATGGTTCTTTTAAGGGAGGGACAGCACTAATGTTTTTTATGTTTTTCACTTTTTGCTTTTCAGCACTGTAATAGACACCTTTCTGTTGATAGGCATTTATTCCCTTTACTCCAGAATCAAAGCATTAATGTCGTAGCAAGTTCTGAAATGATGTAACATCAGTACACTTGAGATGGGGAGCTGTGAGGCTGATAGGTGGTGCCATATCAGCATGATTTTACATACCCAGTCTGTATTTTCAGTCCAGAGTTCTTTTCTTGATCTTTGCACCACTAAGCAGTGGCTACTGTAACTTGGGAAAATACAGGCTTGATGAAGAAACAGGCTAAGTCTTTCATGAATTTCGGAGCCTACCTGTTCTTTCTGAAAGGGGAAAAAGCTTCAGTACTGTGCAGATTCCTCTTAGTACTCACATTCTTCTTGCCCAGCAGTGGCAGGCTGGCTTGGCAGTTGTAGGTCTGTCTTGCTCATGTTGATGGAGAATAAGCAATATACCAAGCTGTTTCAAGTGCAGAACTGTCAGGAAGGTGCTATAAATTATTGATGAAGCAATAAATTAAAATTTGAAGATGCTGTTTAAGAAATCAGTCTGTTCTAATATAGTAAATGGAAATAGGTTGCTGTGAGGGGAGTGGAAGACATAATCTCGTAAGAGTGTACATGATTGATTAGCAGCACATTTGCTAGCCTGGTGTCCTAATTTATATAAAGAACTTTTTTAGTTGAATGAGTGTACTTCTATAAACTTCTCCTTGCAGTGATTTTTGAGGTGACTAATCCTTTCTTTCAGGAAGACACTCCAGCTGGCTCGGCAGCTTAAAGACAGAGCTGTGGAAGCACAGGCCTGCTACAGCCTTGGGAACACTTACACATTGCTTCAAGACTATGAAAAAGCAATTGATTATCATTTGAAACACCTTGTGATTGCTCAGGAATTAAATGACAAGTAAGCCCTAAGACATTCTTTAATGTGTGTGTGACATACCAAATCCTGTTAGCTCTTACCTCTGCTGTCACTGTTCTTTTAAGACAGCTGAAGTAATGTGTATTCCCTGCTATGCTGGGCTCCAGTTTTCATGTGGAAAAAAATTTTTACTTGTGGAGGTATTGCAGCTAATGAGTCTGAGATGAAAGATGGAAGTGATGAATGACTGACTCCACATCATCTTCTGTCAGCATCTTGGTTTGTAAATTAAGGAGAAGAAAAGCAGCTCTCTTTTTCATGACTTCATTGTAATAATTTTGCATACCTTCACAAGAATACACCTGCTTTTCCACAAATTAAAAATATGGGAAGGGATGAGGAAAGGAGATTAATACAGCAGAAACTAGTGCTTATTTTATAATCATAATTTATAAGGCCTTCTTTGTGATGTTGGGTGCAAGTAAACTTTGCAACATTTAAAATGTACTTCTAACTGAATGAACAGTATGTGAAGAATAATAAGGTCTGCAATATGAGGAAAAGCTAAGTAGGTTGTAAAATGTTTCACGCTTGCAAAACTGAATTAATTATACTTCCTGTGAGCTTAAAAATTAGTATTGTTACTAGATTTGCTCACATTTATGGTTATACCCAGATCACATTCCTTTAAACACAAAAACTTGTTGGTGTTTGAAGACAAATAGCCTTCATTTTTCTTGGCACAGCTATCTTGTTTTGGCAGTATTATGGAAACCTGACTTCTGGTGTTCAGTGAGGAAAGGTATAATTGAAAGCTTTCGTTTTTTCTGCAGAATTGGTGAAGGAAGAGCATGCTGGAGTTTAGGGAATGCTTACACTGCGCTGGGAAATCACGACCAAGCTATGCATTTTGCGGAAAGGCACTTGGAGATCTCACGAGAGGTACGAGTTTCATGTTGCCTGTAAGTTGGCCGTTTTGCTCTCACGCAGTGATGTTTTTGGAGCTGATCCATGCATGTGACTTTGAACAATGAAACGGATTTTGACTGATTTCTGAGATAGTTGATTCCAAATTATTTAAGCCTTATCTCCTTGCAAGTAGCTCCTCAGTTCTGGTGTCACATTTGACAGTGTCATGATGGAATCCAACATAACAGCCTAGCGGAGGAGTTCTAGACTTTATGTACCTTTTAGTTGTCATGTATTTCATTAAAAGTATGACTCAGTTCTTCAACCAGGAAAACTTTTTCAGCCTTTTTCTCTCAGAACTCTAGGGGACAAGGTTAGCTTTCTATTTACGTATGTGTATACTTTATTATGATAATAGAACTGCTTATTTTGTTTGCATTCAGGTAGGAGATAAAAGTGGAGAACTCACTGCAAGACTTAATCTCTCAGATCTTCAAATGGTTCTTGGATTAAGCTACAGCACAAACAACTCCATGATGGTAGAAAGCCATGTGGTAGATACCAGTGTGAATGGTAAATATATGCCTATTTCTGCAGTACTTGCTAACAGTAAACTTAAAGAATCTGTTATTTTCTGACTACAGATGGTTGAGTTGAGCAGGCTTTGGGTTTGTTTCCCTACTTGCCTCTCCCTCCCCCTTTCCCCCCCTCCCCAAAATAAAAGCTGTTTTTTCATTATTGGACCCCTTCATCTCCTCCTTTTCCAGTAAAACTCTTTTCCAGGGGTTAAAGTAGAAATGAATTCTAGTCAGAAACCCATGGTCCCTCTCCTGTGTCCCATGAAAGCAACTTAAGTAGCTTTTATCAGTGTCGTTCTGAAAGCTGCTTTTATTAGTGGTTATTTATTCCCTGCTGATATATTTACCTGCATTTTTTTGGAACTCAGAATTGCTGTATCTTGCACCATAGATGAGTACAGCCACAGCTTTGAAGGTGTGACACTATAAATCTTAATGATGCAAAGATGAACTTGATTCTTTCTCGAAGGTACCAGACCAAGAGTAGGACGCCGTCACAGTATGGAGAACATGGAACTTATGAAATTAACTCCAGAAAAGGTTGGCACTTCCCTTGTTTCTAATCTGCTGGTGAGATTGCAGTGACTTCAGCAGTTATCAATAGTCATAAGTTTTATACTTAACAACTTCGAAAGAAGTCAGCAGAATGTTAAGTCATTTGCCATATCCTTTATAATTTAGCTCTTTTTAGGTGTTAAGTAAAAGCAGGTCTAACAATTCTAACAATACTTTTGCAATGTGGGCAACAGTCAGCATCTTGCATATGTTGGTTGGAATCGCTTGTGGAAAGCTTGCTTTATTCCCTTCACAGGAAAGAATGAGGTCCTGAAGTGGTGCATCAAAGCATGTTCTTTCATCTCTTCTGTAAAGGTGGCTTGACATTGCAGCATGAAAGTGGTTCAGCGTAAAATGCCTAAGCTTTAGCTCAGCTCTTCTGAGCATTTTTCCTTTAGGTACAGTCATAGGCACTTAAAATACATGTTGTGTTTTTCACTTTGGGATTTAAACCAACTTGCAAATCATTAGGAGTTTCAATGTCTATCCTGAGAAAGGATGCTGTTTCAGAAATGATGAAACAGTCACAGTTCAACAAACTAACTTTCCCCCAAACTCAAGAGAAATCTCTAGGAACTGGGAGTTCCTGATTAAAACCCTTTTGTCAGTCTTCAAGAGATGGCCTTCAAATGCTGTCTGCCTTCAAGTGGTAGGCTGGCAGTTCTCCATAAATGACTCCAGTGGCAGACTGAAATGGCTCATTTTCCTGCTACACTGGGATTTAATTCCCATCTCTGCAAAGAAATGCAAAGCCTGCCCTCGTTTTCATCAAATAGGAAATTAAAATCTCAATGTACAGCTGAAGTCAACACAGATATTTACGAGCCTCTTTGTGTAGTAATTTTAAGAGGTTGTGTGTTTAGCCCACGGTGAGCCCTTGGCCAGGATGTCTAAGCTTTTGGCTACTATCTGTTTATCTGTGAGCTCTTTTAAACTACACAGCCTGTGACAGTCTGCACCCTAAATCTATTAACATGTTTCACACAGATTTTTGGAATAAAGTATTAACCTGGTATGGCAGCTTAGCTCTTCTGAACGAGCCTTTTCCCAGATACTCATTGAGTAGATTCTAAAAAATAATTCCGTAAAAGGCTTTGGTATACAGAGCAGCGCATGACAGTGGCATTATGGTTGTACAGGATGCCATCTGCTTGGTGCCGGAATCTATGTGCAGATTATAAATAAGCCTTCAGAAAGCAGTGTTTTTGGTTAGGCAGTGTTGCTGCAGGATTTGTGACTGTGTTCACAATGTCTGATGTTGAATCAAGACTCTTAGAATAAGAGTCACCTGCAGATAAGTTGTCAATTTTGTGGATAGTTCTGGTTTATGTTAGAATTTAGGGAAAGAATCTGTTAGATCACTGAAGCTCTATTTCTTCCTGTGGTGAAACAAGGTAGTTATTCCTCTTTGTTCTTGTGCTGGCATTCTCCTCCCTCTTTCTTTTCAAACTTGACTAGGAATTTTGTGCCTATCAAGGATCTCACTGAAGGCTGGTTGAATACCTGGGTTAGTGTAAGGGTTTGTGTTGCTCTAACACTTCGTAATACAGTGGATTGTAATTTTTTTTCCTTCTCAATTCCAAAAATGCCAGATGGGAAATGCCATCTGTATCTGCATTTTAGCACTTCCGTTAGCTACATTTCCTGCACCATAGTCAGCAAGGAGAACTTGGCATTTTTGGTGAACTACACTGTTTGACCACATTTTAATCCATTGGGTATCGCACTCCAGTTCAGTTGGAAGACTTGCCAATAACACTGTTAACCTGCTTCAGGTAATAAAAGCTCAGTAGTCACAAGTTAAGTAATAAAACCCAAAACCTAAGTTTTCATGGATAAACTAAATTATGTCAAACTGCTTCATTTCAGGAAGGAAAAGCAACAGCAGCTGTGAGGTAACAGTCTAGGTAATTAAAATCACAAGGCTTCATTTCCTGACTCTTGTTTTCTTAGGTTCAGAACTGGAACAGTGAGATTCTTGCTAAACAGAAACCACTGGTTGCCAAACCTTCAGCAAAACTGCATTTTGTAAATCGACTAAAAGGCAAAAAGTACAAAACCGGCACCACTTCAAAAGTTTTGCAGGATGCCAGTAATTCTATTGATCATCGACTTCCAAACTCACAGAGGGTAGGTTTGGTGAGCTGTGAAGGCCATCACCGTTACTCACCTTTGTTTGATCAGAATTACAGAAAATATCTTCTGGCAGCTGTCCATTTCAGTGGTACTCAATTTAAACACTTGCTTTGTGAAAGGATGCCCAATCTGCCACTCTCCAGCTGTCTCATAGGTGGTGCCTGCTTTAAGCCTTCGTTACTACTAGAACACTTTCTTTCCTGTTGGTTTTCCTAAAGTTACAGCTCAGCATGAAGGTATATTTTATTTCTAAGTATCTCCTAGACCCTGCTTCAGACAGCAGGGAATATATTTGATGTATTCTTAGGGTTATTGCACTCTTGACAGAAGTCAGTTAAACTAAAAGAGCAGAGTCATTTGATCTAGTATGACCGAGAAATGCTTTTGGCCACAGATCTGAGAAGCCAGTGGAAAGTGCTCAGTGCTGGTTTAGGGTTGTAGGTGGATTAATGGCTTGAGTGGGTATAACTCCAGCTGTGCTGATCAGAGGACTGATTCTTCATGTTTCAGAGAACAAAATGTTTTAATGTGTTTTACCTTCCAAAAATGCTTGCCATATAACTAGCATTTCCTCTTACAATAAATGTGTCTATAGAAATGGATGACTAAAAAAATTCATTTAATGCATTTCAGATGCGCAAATATCAATCCTATTACTGGACTGCAACTGTGATGCAGTTTGTCCCAGTTTAGGTACTCTTGAGTTCAAAATACCTCTAACTCTACATTTCTCTTCAGAAAAACAGTCGAGAGGCAATGGCAGATGAAGGGTTCTTTGATCTGCTGAGTAGATTCCAGAGCAACAGGATGGATGATCAGAGATGCTACTTCCAGGAGAAGAACAGGTTCTCAGCTGCTTCAGTGGCAACATCCTCTACTCCACCTAAAGCAATGAGAAAATGTAAATTTTTAAAAGTAAAATTCACATCTGAATCTACTTCCTACCAAATGCTATTTTAAAAAAGTATTTGCATGCAAAACTTATTATGGAAAGGAAATTATTTCTAGGCTAACTTTTTCTTCTTCCTTCTCCCAAGCCTTTTCTACATCTGTAGTTTCACCCCACACAGATGAGTTTCTAGACCTGCTTGCTAGCTCGCAGAGCCGCCGGCTTGATGACCAGCGTGCCAGCTTTAGCAATTTACCTGGACTTCGTCTTAACCAGCGCAACAGTCACTCAGTCCTGGGTCATCTCATGGCCCGTAACAACAGGGACCTAGATGATGACTTCTTTGATATACTGATAAAATGTCAGGTGAGGATTTTTTTACAATTATTTAGATTCTGAAGTTTTAGAGGTTTGATTTATGCATCCTGCTGTTCAGTTTCTTCATATAAGCACCTTTACTGTCACATATATTATGATAATAATTGATTTGGTAGATGAAGAACATAGATGACTAAAAAATTAGGATTTTTTTAAGTTGTTGTTTATGTAGCTTGTTGTTGTTGTGAGTTTGTTTGGTGGGATTTTTTGTTTGTTTTTACATTTCCTCCCCCTTGTTTTGATTTACTGATTGAGTGTCCAGAATGTGTAATGTTAGTATTGATGCCATGTTACTCATTTGCAGTAACAAATGCTGCAAATGTGAAGGAGCAAAAGTGAGGCTATTAAATATATGATTTTAAGAGGAAGTGTTTAGATCTGACTTGTCAGGATGGCACCTGATACACTGTGAATCCTGAATTTTCAAAGAATTCAATATCAAAGTTTAGTGGTAATAGTGATCAGCATTCCAGTTATGTTCAGTTTAAATAATACTTCACAGCAACTGACAACTGTGCTGTTTTTTACTTCCTGTATAAGGAAAGGAAGACAACCATATTTTCTGTTATAGGAAACCAGAAATACCATATACTAACACTAAAAATTAACTTTTAGGGCAAAGGATGCTTAAATCTCATTCTGAACTATGACAGAGAACTAAACTGGGGGATTTATTTTCAGACAGATGGAGACAAATGTTTTGGAAGAACCACTTTAGCTACACTTACACTCTTAACTTAGTAATTTCATTTGAAAAGTTTAACCTGGAAACAAAACTTACAAAATAAGCCTTTCTAATAGCCTTTGATCTGAAACCAAAAGCTTTTAGTATTTTTTCACTTATTTTATATATTCCTGTAACATGTAGCTTTATTGCTTGGTCTATCTGCAGGGTTCCAGACTGGATGATCAAAGATGTGCTCCTCCTGCATCTGCAAAAGGACCAACTGTACCAGATGAGGATTTTTTCAGCTTGATTTTACGGTCACAAGCTAAGAGAATGGATGAACAAAGAGTCCATTTACCCTCAGCTATAAAGGGACCAAGTTCTAGCTGAAGAAACAAACAGGCATGTACTGTATAGTAGTATCTTAGGTATCATTTTGTTTGCTGGAAAAACTTCATGCCTTCTTACAGAAGATGCAGTTAGTAGTTTTGCCCCCTTTCTAATAAATTTTTGTATGAATAGCAGCACTATCACATTTGGGACCAGTCATTGCTGCTGCTGCTTTTAGCTGTGTCTGAGACACTGATTACTTTGTCCCTCTTAACTGCCTCTATGAACATTACACAGATTTTCCTGTCAAGGTACTGTCATTGCTGAGGTGTGGATTCTACCACTGTCTCAGTCCAGTGTAAGACCTAAATTTGTCTGTTCTTTTTAAAGAAAACTTGGTTATTTTTTTTTCTTTGTACCGTCCTGGAAAAAAGTCCTGTTTTCTTTTGTACTTTTTTTAAAAGATAAAAATAATTGAGAAATAGCTTCAGTACTTAAATCTGTCTTTGCAAAAGCAGAGTTTGGAAGAAACAATCATTTTTATTAAATAAAAAATATTAAACTCTAGTTTTGATTGTTTAATACAAAAGGAATCTTTTCAGAACATGCTGGGGTTTTGATTATATGTGATTGTTTCCTCTATTACTAAGCTCAGTTTTACAATCAGAAGGATTTTTTAAGATACACTGAAGCAAGAGGTGCCAGTGCTGTTCTATCCTTTGTGTGGTACAGGCCCACAACCTGCAGCAGCCCAAGAAGTGCCAGGGAATCACAGGGTTGGTAAGTGCTTGGCATTAAGTAATTGACCTTAAAGTGCTACAAAGAGGAAATCTATATATGCTGCTTTTTACTTCACCTCAGCTTGCTCAGGTAGTTCAAGTATAGGGATTGTCAGTTGCAAATCAGTGAGATTTTAACACCAACAGTGGCCATCTGTTCACTTCAGGTATGCATAAATGAAGTGATGTCTTTTTTTTAATTGAACTATTATTAGACACTTGAACAAAAATCTATTGTTACTTTTAGCTTCAGAGTAAAATATCATTGTAAGAATAGTTAGGCTTCAGATAATGCAAATTATGTCACAATTACTGGAACTTTTACAAACCTGCTCTTGCAGCTTTTGTAGCACTAAAATTGAATCCCACTGAAACTAATAGTCATCCTCCTGCTTTTAAGGAGAACTGCCAGAATATTCTTCTTAAAAACATGTGTTACCATTAGCTTATTGTGCTAATCTTTGGTGCTTACCTTCTAATAAACATCTACTACAACATCACTTTGCTGCAGCTAGAAGATAATCATTAAATTGACCTAAAACTGAGCTGACTCATTTTAAAGAATATAAAACAAAAAGACAGTCCTGACACATTTATTTGAGCTGTGATTTGTCTTGTGTGAGTTACAGGAATATCAGCAGCTTCCTTCCGATCATGTGACAGTAACCTGATGAGACTTACAGTTGCTAGACCAGATTATCAGTGCTTTCCCACCACTGTCTGGTTATCCTCAAAAGTTATTAACACAAACTTCATTTCAAACAATGAGCAACACTCCACAAGCTGGTTTTCTTGTCCATTTAAAGTTGAGTTATCTTATTTAATGCATGTATTCCAAATTGCAGAACCAGGACCTATACTCTGTCTCTGTTTTAAACCCCCCACCTTAGAGCTGTGCATACTGATACTCTGACCAAACAGAAGGTCCCATCAGTGTACTGATGTGCTTTTCTACTTTTGAGGGCTCCAGAAGAACTAACAGAAGTTTGTGACAACCAAAGATTAGAGAAAACTTACAGCAGAGCTCAGGCTTCCTCAGTCTCCCTCCTGTGGGTCACGTGAGCTGCTCTTTGTCTTCTCTTCACATGGTTCCATTGCAGAATTCCTTTGTTGGAGGTTTTCACTAGGATCACAGTTTTCTCCTGTCTCTTGCTGTGCTTTGTCTGGCTCCTGTTTCTGATGGTCAGGTGCAGGTTCTTCATTGTGGTTTTCAGCTGTGGTGGTTTCTGGTCTACAAGCTTCAGACTCAGTGCGCAATCTATTCTGTAAAAATTAATAGTAAGCTATCAATCAAGTAATCCAAAGCGACAACATCTATTGTTTCAGGTGCAGCTTGGCTCAAGGGGGAGAACTCCCCCAAAACATGTCTGGTCTTGTTATTTCCTGGGGAACAGTACATGTAAATAAGCATCATTTAGAGCACAAGGCTGGCTTTAATTTTCTGTAGTGTACAGAATAGTCAACAGTGCTTTTTTTCCACCACCTTTCTTCTGTGGGGAATCATAATTGCTCAGAATGACATAAGTACTGATCTCTCAAACACAAGTTACTTTAAAGACACCTTAATTCAGTAGTTTCCTGCCACAGTTAGCCATTGCAGGGTATTTTTCCAGAACAAAACATGCCCAATGCACCTCTACCAAACAGTTCTGTAGGGGTACTGGCACGATTTGGGTTAAGCTTGTTGTTTAAACATCTTCTAATAGATGACATTGAAATCTATTAAGTTGCATGCCAGGTCAAAGAACACCAGGCCTAACATACGCGAGGTTCTGGTTTGTGAGACTCTTCTACTTGTGTATCTTGCTTATTGCCTGTATGCACAACATCAGGACTTCCACCATTTCCTGGTCTCAGAGAAGCATCTTCCCTGTCATAAGGTCTTCTAGAAACATAAAGAGGCTTCTGTGCATAACAGCCATCTCCTTTGCTCCCATCGTATTCCCCAAAGTCTATCTTGTCCTGTTGATGGTCAGGGGGAAGTGGACTTCTCTTCTGCGAAGATGTTAAGCATCTTAACACAGATACTGATGATCCTGCGCCATAGCAGAAAACCTGGAAGAAGGAAGAAGTGGAACTAAACAAACATTGGCAGCTTTCATTTTTCATAGAAAATTCCAAGTCAAATAAGCTGTGGTAGAGCCAAGCTTGCTGCAGTCTGAGCACACTCACACACTGAGTTCATCCCCAGTGTTACGCTAAAGATGCTGAAGGCTTTTACGTAAAAAGCACCACCTACATACATCACTGTATAATGACACAAAGAAGAAATAGTAACTAAGCTGCAATAAACTCACAGAGTCTAAGATTTTAAGCAGTTTAATGCTATTTTATCCCATTTGGGGAGTGGATGAGAGATGTGGGTTTTAAATACATACCTATTCTAATTGCTAAACCAACTGTACTAGAAAGACTTTGTCAAGGAAAGAGTTCCCTTGTAGAAATGATCTTATCTATATGCTATGAAATGTGTTAGTAGTACAAGAAAGAAATAACATTAAATTATACTTAATATATAAAAAAATAAAACTGAGCTTTAAAATATACAATCAGTGTATACGAACCAGGACTGCCAGGGCCATAATAATTAGCACTGGAATCTGCAGGAAAAAAGGGATCTCCTTCATAAGTGCTTTGATGAATTCACCAATACCTTGTCCTACGTGCTTCAAAGGCTCTGTTACAAAGTTGGTAAAAGTAATTGCCAGTGCCTACAAAAACACAGACAAAATAGCTGTTGTTGACACAGATGCCAAACAGGAAGGGGAACAGTCCCTATGGGCTGGGCATATACCATACCTTGGTGGGTGGAACCAGCAAAACGGGATTAACAAGTAGAGTTTCATAGTACTTCTGACAAGGATCGTCCTGAAATGTCCATTTACTTCTGAGCCATTCTGTAGCCAAAGCAGAGACTTGGTTTTACTATTCAAAAAGTACTTTTTTTATGACAGAGCCATAATACAGAAAGTAGCATTTGAATTACAGATGAAAGGAAAACCCTCCTGTAGATATGGTTCAAAGCTTGGGTTTATTTTTAAGTCTGATTAGCACTGCAGTGCAGTATATCCAGTCATGGGGATGTGGGAAGGAGAGGAAAGGCTGGAAATAAAGAGGACAGACTCAGGCTCTCCCATGCCTTAGTCAAGAAAGTTTTCTTCATTAGATGACATTAGTCCTAGAAGCCTCAAAAAAAGTCTTGTCTGTGGGAACGCTTATGGAGCACATCTTGTCCACAGCCACTGCAGCAGAAGTGCCAAGCTGCATATAGATCAAAATGTGTATTTTGCTTGCAGGATTTCAAGGGACTATTTCAGTTACAAGCATGAAGTCCTACTCCTTAAGGGAACTTTTAAGGGAAAAAACAGTAATTAATGACATCAGTGTTTCTGTAGTTTGATTTCAGTGCTGTCTGAGCATAAGCCACTGAAATTTGACATAAACGGAATGATCACTGGCAATAAGTTACAAAGGGAAGACCATAACAAGCACTCATTAAGAGTTCCCATCACTGACTTACCTGCTATAGCACTGGTAACAAATAGCAGCTAACAAAATACTCAGCTTTCTCTTAAACTAACACCACCAGAGTGCATTGTTACAGATCTTATTGCTCAGGTCCATTGTACAATGCCTGGCATATGAAGAGTCAAAACCTTTTTCTTCAGTTCTGCCCTTCTCTCTCTTGAGTAAATGGCACTGGATGGTCCTGGGAGAGGGGAACTTGGAAATACTCATGGTGTAAGTTACATGGAAAAGAGGTAACATCATGACATGCTCCTAGCACAGTTTTGTGATCAGGTCTCCTGCAGAGGCCTAGAAAAGGAAGTCTACTGGAGTGGAAAAATGGAAAAGCCACATAATAATAGACTGGCTTGGGTTGGCCAAGACCTAAAGATCATCTAGTTCCAAGCCCCTGTTATGGGAAAGGACTCAGACTAGACTAGGCTGCTCTAAGCCCCATCCAACCTGGCCTTGAACATTTCCAGGAATGGATCAGCCACAACTTTCCTGAGCAACTTATGCCAGTGCCTCACCACCCTCACAGGGAGGAATTTCTTCCTTTTATCTAATCTAAACCTATCCTCTGTCAGTTTAGATCATGTATCACTGAAGAAAATTCAATGTCCTACCCATGAAGAAATTGTGAGTATTCTTGGATACTGTTACCGAGTATTTCATAGTCTTAAATACAATTAGAAGACACTGAAGCAAGTATTTACCAATCAGGCTTTCCTTCCAGTTTAGCTTCTCAGCACAGACGTTATCAAACTGCCCCATTTTTGCGATTTCTGCTTGGTGTTGTGCAAAGGCCAGCTGTGGGAGAGCAGGAATTGCTTGTGAAACACAACATGCAATGGTGCGGGGTGCAGCACTGCACCTGAGCTAGTGACCTTTGTGGTAATCACCCAGGTCAATCTGTGTGAAGAAAAGCCTGCTACCTAAACCATTTAACAGTTAAAATATAAGTATTTCCTGGAAATGGACAGCTACTTCCAAGTTACGCTCCAAATGGAGGCTGAATTACCACAGACCAAAACTCCAGTATTCAAAGATACAAGTTCAGGGCAAAAGTAATCATACAATATACAATGGTTTGGGTTGGAAAGGTCCTTAAGATCATCTAGTTCCAACTAGATGATGGGCAGGGACACCTCACACTAAACCATGTCAGCCAAGGCTCTGTCCAACATCTTGATTCCTTCAGATGTTTTTGGATTACAAGCAGAAACCCCTCCCTGCAGTTACCAATTAAAAACATTAGGACATCCTGGTTTTGTTTTGGAAGTAATTCCTATTAACAAATACCTCTTTATTATTTTTCTACCTTACAGTTTGCAACGGATCAGCAAATAGAAAAAATTAAGTAATTTGTTCAAAACCTCTGACATTCTACACCAACTCATTCTGCCTGTGTTCAAGAGCCATCCCACCCTCAGGCACCCACTGCTCCTGGCCCTGACAGGCTGCAGTTACATCCTGATGGCAGAATGTGAAGACCAATTTTTTGTGGCTGGACTACAACCTCATAGCACAAATTCTGCCTCATCAAAACCACCAAATAGTAAGCCACCTGATCATCAGTAATGAAATATTTATCTCTGGCCTGTCACACGTTAAATACAGTTTCAGCCAGGGGGTCTTTAGAAAGATACACAACCCCACAACCTACTTCTGTAAGGCTTTTCTACCAAGCTGTGTTAGACGAATTCAGTCTCGCCTGCCCACACAGCAGAATCACAGTAGGACCACTGTATGAGTTCTCTGCCCCCCTGTGGCAGAATGAAAGCCAGCAGCCTTTCTTTTGTTGTTTAAGCCCAATATACCTGACAACATGCAAGATGTTCATCCCTCCATCTATTTTGCTGTCAATTACTGCTTTATATAAACTAACTAAAGGAACTAAACCTTTAACTCCCTCGTAACTGTAACATTTTAAGCCTAAAAGCCATTAAGATTTGAAACAACTTACCTTATACAAATAAAGCCAATTCCATGCAAAACTGATGAGGAAACTTATTAATAGTACTCGTTTCAGCTGAACAAACCAATGAATACGTGTCCAGAGCTCTGTAGCTATTACAGTCACAATACACACTAAGCACAACAGTATCTGAAAAATGTAAGAAAAAGGAAAATTATGATGTGGATTTGGAATTTCCCAAGCCTACTGCCAGTACACAGGAGGGATCTTCCAGGTTTTGCTTTACTAGCATCATTTCATGGAACAACTGACACACTTTTTCCATGCTTTCACAGCAGACCAGCAGCAATACAAAGCAGATGAGTTCCATGGTGTCACTGGCAGTCATTCCTACCACAGCCTGACGGTGCAGTTGCTCATTGCTTTCTTGTGGTATTTAGTTATTTCTTCCTTACAGTATTTGTATCATGTTACCTACCATACGTAAAAACTATAGCATTGGCATAACTCAGTATTGAGTAGCATGTGCCTGGTATGAGCCACAGAACCACTGCTGCCAGCTCCTGCAGTCTGGTTAAAAGCAAACTGGTTAACAGCAGCAGGACTTCAGTGGAGTCCTTCAGTCCCCTTCCATCTGAGGAGCCCTAACAGCAAGGTTATGCTACTCACAGCTTGCTTTCTTCATTTGGCTTCCATGGACCTTCCTCAGAACTAGACAGGCTACTGTCAAGATTACATGGGCATCAAGCGTTAGCACATTCTGCACTGTAAAGATTTATTCAGAGAGCTTCAGCTTATTGGGGATCCTCAGCCAAGCACTCTAAATCCATTTTAGTGAATACAGCAAACACAGCCATGCTTTTCTCCTCTTCAACACTATATAATTTTTTCCCCCCAAATTCAAAACACCTCATGACCTGGAAGACCTCAAATATGTCCTTGTCTCAATATAAATATATTCCCACTCCTCCAGAGGCCAACAACTTCAGCATCTATTTGAACAGGATACTAACCAGGGAAATTTATAATGCACAAGTTACAGTTTAAATGCTAAGAAAGCACTGGAGTCTACTTGAGCACCACAGACTCCCAGAGTTTAATGAGTCTTGCAACAGGGACACAAAAGGCATACAAAAGGTGAGTACCTCACATCTACCTTCAGCAACCATGAAACAAAAAGAGTAACTCATGCAAAGTACAATGGGAAGAACCGCTTTATGATGGGAAGAAGCACTGCAGCTGTCAGTATTCATTGACCAGACTTGCACAAAGACCAGCAATTTAAAAACCCACAAAACAAGAAAAAAAGTCTCTTTTTTCTTACCAGAAACATATTATATAGCTCTATTCCAAAAGTGTCTTCAAATCTCCAGTGCCAAGCTTTATAATCATGGTGCTTAAAATTGATCAAAATGTCACTAAGTGCATCATCTACAGCACCCGCCTGCCATGTTTCCTCCTGCAGAAACCGGAGGATCTCCAAATACGTCTGTTTTGTGAGGATGATCTCAGCGTCATAATGGACATGGTCCACGTTTTCCTCAGGCTGAATGGAAAGCAAAGCAAAACAATGTTTAAAAGCTGATTATTTATAACTAGAAGTACAGATGAAAGCCTGCATCCCTAAGCAAAAACCTGCTTAGATGCCCTTCACTCTGCACCAGCACCTTTTTGAAGTGGACTGCAGGATGAAGACATGGGACAAGGAGCACACTGTTTCCAAACTTCACTGTTCATTGTTCTAAAGTACATAGAGCATAAGTTCCACTGCTTTGTGTCCTTTCAACTCAACAGCAAAAACCTAAAAAATTCAGTGACTTCTCTCCTGTTACTGCTCATGAACAAGTAGTAACTGTGAATTTGCCTTGTGTTGCCCCATCATGGCTGGGCAACACACAGAGAACCTATTAAAATATTGAAAGAATGGTTTGGGTTGCAAAGGACCTTAAGTTCATCCAGGTCCAACCCCCTGCCATAGACAGGAATACCCCACACTAGACCAGGTTGCTACAAACTCTGTCCAGCCTGGCCTTCCACAGCACCAGGGATGGGGTAGCCACATCTTCTCTGGGCAAAAGAGGCTATTGTCTTCAATTATATAGTCTGTCTTTATTATATTATTTCCTTATTATATTATTGTCTGTCTTAATTATGTTGTCTTTTATTAAGGCAGACAATAATAAAATAATATAGCCATATAATAAAGACAGACTATATAATCAAAGACAATATAAGAAGGTAGTAACATGATTCTTCTATGCCAACTCTAGTAAGCTATTCCAAGATGCTTACTGAGGTAGAGTCTGAAACCAAGGTCACCTAAAGGGTCTACAAACAAACAAGATCTATCTCTTCCCAGTTTAATAACCATTAATGTGAACTGCAGGCTATGACCAGAGCTGCATCACAGCAACAGATACTGAGATACAAACTGAATTCCTATAGTCTTCCTCTGGATGCTTTTTGTATCAAACCAACTGTGTCTCCTGAGCAAACACCGCTAACTCCCAGCAACATGGATGCACATACTTGTATCTTCTCTTCCTCTGCAATTCAGTTCCCTTCGTTCTCATTTAAAGTATGACATAACAACGCATCAATACTTGGTAACTGTGAGAAACACACAAAGCAGCAATATGAACCCTAGTTTATCTTTTAATGCCAGTTCCAGTACTCACCAGGCCAAGTTTTCCAGCTTCATTTAAAATCTTATTTAAGTACCGCTTAAAAATGTAAAAGCTTCTGCTTTCATGGGATTTGGCAATCCTCTTCTCACAGTCTGCAACCTGCAGTGGGAAGACACTTTTACTCACTTCTGCCTCAAACCAGCTTGTTCATAGGAGAAAAGAAACCCCAACCAACACATGTAACTCAGGATTAAGTGAGGCACATTAATTTAGCAATAATCCTGTGATTAGTACACCAGATGAAGAGTGTATGCAGTTACTGAAATACCACTTCCCATGGGTCTGGCCAGTACTAGAGATTTCAGCTCTGCTAACAATGGGGTCTGAACACCAACCTCAGTGACTCCTTTAAGTTTTAAATATACATCAGAAAAAAAACTAGAAAAAAAATTATCTAAACCAGCATTAAAATTACATATCCCAAATGGGTGAGGCAACTGAGAGCCCCGGTAGCTACTCAAGGATCACGACATCCCCTTGATGTCAGAGGACAAAGCAGTGCTGGGCATCTTACAGTGGCCTCTGTGAGCTGCAGCGCTGCACAAAGTGTCAGCCACAGACATGTCTCTGTGCTCACAGCCCACCCCCTAAAACACGACAGAATCCAAGTACTTGGAAACAAAATGCCAGGCTTCTTCACTTTTGGCAGCATGGTGTGACATCAACATCAGGGGACAGAGGCACATAGCTCCTATCAGTCTCTGTTACACTACACATCATTTTGGGTGAGAGACCTCAGCAAGCAGAGCAACAATTTGAAATGAGTTCAAACCGCTCCTAGTCTCCTCTGATTGAAGAGAGTTCTCTTGAGTGAGGCATGGTATCTTACAAATAACACCAGCAATTAACCTGTTCTATATTACCCATGGAAGCTTCATCAGAAATCACAAAGTATAAGAGGCTCAAAACCATTCAGAAGTTCCATACTAACCTTCTGTTGCAAAGAATCTACTGCCCTGGAGCAACTTGAGGTTTCAGTACTGACTGCATTGCCAGTCTCGTCCCCAGAGTTGTGGTAGTTTGCCTTAAATTACATCAGAAAAACACATGTTTTGAGAATCACGTAACTTGACCCATGTTCCATGTTGTGCTTCTATGGTCAGATCACTTTAACAGGAGCAAAGAAGCTAAAAACTGAGCATTGGTCTTTGCTGCCAGTACTCTCTCAGCAATACTCCAGCTGCCTCTAGTGTTCCTTTAGGCTCCTGAAGGAAAACTGCTTTATCTAAATGCACGCTGCCTGCAAAAAGTGAGGTCTTGCCCTGTCCTCCCCCACCTGCCCTTTCCCCTCCTGTGAGGGCTGGTGAGCCACGCGGAGCATCAGATTAGATAATCCCACTGGCTACAACTGACTCAGCAAGCAAAGGGGCAGCAGACACAGCCCTGGTCCAGCCGGCCACGCAGCCAGCCAGCAAGTAAACACAAACCCCTCTCTGGGTCACAAGTTCCCTTTCATGTTCCCTCTTCACCATGAAACATCCCTTTTCTCCCATGAATTGCTCAGATTTAGCTTTAGCAGAGCTGCTTCTACACAGCCAGGTATGCTCAGTGATGAAGGGCTCCAAAAGGAAGCACAGCATCACACAGACCAGTGAACTCACCCCGATACAAAGCTTGGTTCTGAGGGCTGGGGTGGCCACACACCCTGACTACCTGCAATCTTGCACTGCAGAGCAGAAAAGAATCCTGACAAGATGCATTAACCCAAAGCAGTCATTTTCAAAACACAGTTCTATTTTTGTGGGAGACAACAGTAAAACTCCCAATACTGCTTCAAAGCTGAAGCAGTTGGGAACCATGTTTAAAGATGTCAAAGCTTGCTTAGGTTTGGGGATGCAAATGACCGTCAGGTTGATTTGGGACAGGGGGAGCCCCAAGGGGTACTCTATGGATAGAAATAACATAGGTTTGTTTTTTAAGCTTCAGAAAATTACACCTGAAGCATCAAAATGGTATTATTCAAAACCACAAAACCTAATTTGAAACCTGAAAAGTGACAATAATCAAGGGTGTCTGTACAACCAACCGCAGTTCGCTGTGCCATGTGTGCACATAGATACTGGATTAACAACATGAGTCTCACATACATCCCTCATACAAGATAACCAAGGCAGTTCTCCTTAGTTAAAACTAGCTTTTCATACCTCATCATCTCTTCAACGTTCGTAATTATTAACAATATCGCACTCAGTCTCTGTTTTGACATTCCTTCTGAAAGCTCTGATGCTCAGCATCACAAACCACCAATGACCGTAACAGTCTCATAAAATAAACCAGGTTTATTCCCATACTGCTGGCAAACTGGGTAATTCAAGTGAAATAGAATCATTAACCTTGACTCCCCCGATTTCATCGGCTGGGAACTTAATTTTCCAGGTATTTAACATTCTACTTGAGATCTCGACACCACCAGCAGCTTCACCAAGTCCTCTGCACAAGCAGTAACTTGTGCAGCCACAGCCTGCTCCACAAATCAACTGCCAACTGTGAAGACAAAAGACCCAGCCCTATGGCTTCATCAGTGCCACAGCAACTGCTCAGCAGAATTGCTCATGATCCACAACAATAGAGCTAACTTGTTTTCAACCTTTTGATTTAAACAGTGGGAACACAACACTTTTCTGCATGAGGATTCAGATGTAACCTTGCAAGACTCCACAAAGGCCATAATTCTACTGATTTCTAATGCCATAATTTAAGGCCAATCTTCCAACAGCGTGTGGCTGAAGGACTGTTTGGCAAACGCATGCATACTCATGCACCCTTCTTTTTCTACCTTGTAAGGTCTCATTTTTCCTGATGCTGCATCGTAGTTGAGCATATCCGTGGGGTCAATCCATTCATCGTCTTGTACTTTACTGCTCCCTGCTAGCACGACTGCACACAGCACCAAGGCAAACAGCATCCTGTATCGCTAAACAGAACAGGAGAACCAGGGTGTTACAGGCTGTACAAACACCTGTAACCATCTCACAACCCGAAACCAGCATTCCCCAGTGCTTAAAACAAGCTCTGCATCGAGCATGCTAACCGTCACTTACACGTTGTGCCTCCCCACAGAGAACAGTCAGGACCATGCAGCAATGCAGCCGTCCTGTACGACTGCATCAATACCGCTGTCCGCAGCAATGCTAAACACGATGAACGCGCACAGAGCTCCTCGGGCTCCCCGACCAGGCTGCAGCTCCGCTGTCACTGCACACTCCCCGGCAGGCCCCGCAGGGGACATGAGAGGACTCCTGCCCTGCCCGCTCGGCGCTACTCCTGCAGGCCCGAGGCCGCCCTCGGGGCGGGGAGGAGGCGAAGGGCCGTAAGCGCTGACACGGCTCAAACCGGGACCCCCCTGCACTCCTTCCCCTCTTCGCTTCGGCCTCGCCTCTCCCGTTCACCACCGCCGCTGCCCGACCAGCCTCCGGCCTCGTCCCCGCTCCGCCCCGCCCGCTCTCAGCCGCAACCGCGCCTG
>JBAFWW010056954.1:0-11288 GCA_036873685.1 Agapornis canus
TATCTCAACCTGTGAGAGCTGCATTCTTTTGATTCTCCCCTGACCCCTCTGGAAGAGGGGAGGGCAAGAGAGGGGGGTTGCGTGAGTGAATGAGCAGTCTGGCTGGGTTTAAACCACGACAAATATGTATGTTTAAAAATCATCTTCTCCTGAAATACTGTTTAGAAATTATTTTAGTGATTTTGATTTTTGTATGCATTGTACATGACCCACCATTTTCTTTTAGAGTGTCTACTTGTTTATGACAACTCCGTTATAAATTATAGTTATTATGGGATGAAGTCTATTTCATCTGTTGCTAATAGCAACAACTGTCTACTTCTAATAAATTGGCTAATAGTTTTATTTTAGGTCACCTGAGGTTTAAAAGTTTGTTTTCCACTGAGTACAGATGTTTTCATGCATCAGTTCTCCTTTAGTTTGGGGGGGTTTATTTGTTTGTGTTTTTTAGAAAAAGCTACAACCTCAGCAGTCATTAAAATCTTCCTTACAGGAGGGGCCAGTCAGAAATGACAGCCATGTTCTGGAAATTCAATGTGTATTTGTAAAATCTCTGGTCAGTGTTAGAAAATAAAAAGTGATTGTCAGACATTTTCCACAAATGCCCATTTATGGAAATGACATATCCATGACAGTCTTTGGATTTTGTTATTCTGGAAGCTTGTTCTAGTTATGTGTATCTGAGAAGGTGTGAATGATAGCTGCTATAGAGAGAGAACAAGGAAATATACTAAATATGGAAATAATCTGCCCTGTGCTGCCAAATTGATGAAAATTCTTTTAGATACATATAGCCATGTCCTTATTTGTACAATAACTGAAATGCAAAGCTTGACATAGTTAATGTGTGAAGATACTGATGTGAAGAAGTTAATACTGTGCTTCAATAATATACTTTCCAGTGCTGAGAGATACTTTTTTAAATAGAATTGCTTTTCTGAATAGAATTTCTGTTTCTGTACATTATTAACACAGTATTAACTTCTTCACATCAGTATCTTCACACATTAAATCTGTCAAAATTTGTATTTCACTAAGTATCAAATGATGCGTTCAGGTAGACTTGAATTTTGACTTCCTTTCCCTTGATAGTTTAGTTCTCTTAAAAACAAAAGGCCATGCTTTCAATTTAAGCTAATGGACCTTTATTATGCTGAAGTAATGCGACCATCTATCAGTACTAATTCAACCATCTTCTTAAGTTAATTCCAAAAAGCATTATCTGTTCAGCTGCTTCTCATTTGAACCATTTTGGTGTAAATGACAAGTGATCCAAACATTTAAGAAGTGACTGCAATTAAGTTAAACTACATATCTGTGGCTTAAGAGATACATAGTATTTTCTTACTAATTAAAACGGTTTTATGTGCCACATGATGCAATGTTATTTTCTTGACAAATGGTTCTCCTTGACATTCTTTTCACATGAACTAAAAATTGACTTGCTAGGCTAATAAAATTTATTTGTACTCCGGTGATAATGAATTCAAGTGTCTATGCTACTACATACCTTGGTAAGAATGTAGACAAAATGATAAGCATAGTATATTAACCTGCATACCGTGTTTCTTCCAGTGTGAAAACAGCCAGGGGAGAAACACAAGAAACACTATTTAGTAGTTGAAGTATAAAAATGTAATTCAGATATAGAACTGTGCAAATAAATCAGACATGGATATGTTGATAGGTAACTTGTGTTACCTATGATCCTGTTCCATGTCTAGTACTTGTATACCATGATTCATCTGATGGAGTAATGCTGTTCTATGTAAAACACTGGAAAATAATATTAAGGTAAGCTATTTGGATTTTGCTGTCACTCAGTTTAGAGAACACGAGTAATACCGCATGGTAAACTTCAACTTGCACTGTTCAGAGACTCTTCATACCCTGTGCATGCCTTTAAAATAATGGAAAACAAAGTACCTTATTATCCTGGGATCAGCTGTAGCAGTCATTTTTCTCCTTGGTAGCTGGTGCACTGCTGTGGTTTTCACTTTAACCTGAGAACAACGCTGATAACATCAATGTTTTCAGTTATTGCTAAGTAATGTTTACTCTGACCAAGGACTTTTTTCAGTCCTATGCTCTGCCAGTGAGGGGCATGGGAAGCAGGAGCAAAGCAGAGACATGACCCAAACTAGCCAAAGGGGTATTCCATACCACAGCATGTAATGCCCACTATATAAACTGGGGGCAGTTACGAGGAAGGCCCATGACTGCTGCTTGGGTACGGCTGGGAATTGGCTGGGGGGTGGTGAGCAATTGCATTGTGCATAACTTGTGCTTATTGTTTTCTTTCTCTTTTCCCCTTTTAGTTTTATGAATATAAACCCATGACACTTACGAAGAAAGTTCAAATATAAAATAAATATGAGAGTTGCATATGTTAGCAGTATAGTTGTTTGAGCAGATCAAAAAAGAGGCTTAATCTAACAGGTAAATACGTTACAAATTCTAGTTTACAAATGTATCATAAATTTCAGAAAACTAAATTACATAAAATAAGCATTACACACTAAAGAATGGTATTACATAAAAGCTGCATGAGTGACCTAAACTTAGTCAATAGGAAACTTACAGCATAAGCATATATACAACCTTCTGCCCCCTTCTGCCATTTGGATGACTAAGTATCCTTCCCACCAGTTTTAGAGTCATTGGGATAGAGACATCTTGCATTCTTCTTATTCAAGATTCTGCTTCCATATAGATTAGAGGAAAAGTGATATGGATATGAAACAAAGAATATGTGTAATACTGGGGATTAATTGTTTCAGTAGTCACTAAAAAGTGGAGTTTAGGTGAAATCCTGAGTTTTTGACATTACTGATTTTTTTCAGTAACAATCTAATATAAAATGCAAAAGCGATTCATTCATCAGGATGTTAGTCCTCCAAATAATTCAGGTTTTGTTAAAGAGAAAATAATGCTGATTTTTCCAAGACCTCTTCACATGAGGGATGTTTAAATTCTTTTTACCTGAAGAGACACTGCAGGTCTTCTTACTTGCTTTCTAGACATGGTGTCAGGGTCACAGGTACTTCTGTCTTTCTTTGGTCTTAAACATATCAATCAACAAGCCAGTGCTTAGGACTGCAAAGTTGAGGTAAGCTAATAGAGGCTGAGCTTGTAATACTTTAAAATATGTAAATCAATAAGATTTGGAACAAAATATGCCCTAATGAAAAGCACCCTGAATAATAAACACGGAAAAGTCAGGTCCAGATGTCTTTCATTCTGTCTGGTACTTTTTTGCTAATAATACGTAACCAAGTAGAATCAGACTCCCTCTGAAGAATCATTCTCCACCAGTAACCAAATTGAAGCTTTTCAGAAGGTTGGATTTGTCAACACTATAGCCTTCTGTGCCTGAATGTACTTCATATGGGCATGGAAGATTATCATTTACATAAAGTTCTGAAAAACAAAGTCACAAGTATTCAAGGGCAGTATTTGCTCTTTCAACAGATGTGATGGCCCACAGTTATTTACAGTGCCTTTTCAGGTATTGTGTACCTGTAATGACTTTTTTGGCAGCAGTATTAAAATATAACTGTATTGCTCTTCAGCTGTTTTTATTGTTAAGGATAGAGTAAGCTTGTTTTCTTAGAAGAGGACAAACAGGTTTTATCAATAAAGATAAGTATGTATTGCTTTATAGAAAATGAAAACTTACCAGAACTCAAAATCTATGTTGCAGTTCATCACAGTTTTTTAGGCTCTGGTGATTGATAATTCAGAGCTATAGTTACTTTCTGTACAGTAACACAACCTTAATGGCATTCCAGAATGATTCATTTGTAACAGGAAAGAGAAATACATTTCATGCATCACACAGTATAGGACCAAGTTGCAAAATTACCTAAATTATTTATTTATTTGCCAAGTTATTATTGGAGTTTATCTGACCTGTTTTACTGCTGGAGGCCATGAACTTTCCTGTATGGTGGAGAATTTAGATCTTGTCCAATGCTTTTATCTTTAAAATACCTGTCAGCAAAATCTTTTGCAGTGTAGTACATAAAGAATTAGATTCAGATGCAGTGAATTGCATCATTGGATCACTGCTCAGCTTAAGGCTTCCAGGAGATGCTTTGTAATGAAGTAGATTTGATAGTGTGCTTACCTTTCCTTCCCTATAAATGATGCAGTGTTGGTTAGGTGTCAGTATTTTTGAGAGTATCAGTATTTTGAATTTCCACATTCTTACATCAACAGATGCTTCAGAAAAGCATCAAAAGGTTCCATTTTAAAGACAATATATCAACTTAAAATGTATTCCCCATCGATTTCTCCTATCAAGCTCCTGAGCTGCATTTGAAAAATGAAACTTCACATCTAAATCATCCAGTGACCTCAAGAATTAGACAGCTCATCCCTGAACAGTTTCAGTGCCTTTTTATCCAGCATTAATACACTGCTAAAAGATGGAGGGGGTTTATAATTTATATTTCTGGTTGATGTAAGGAGTTGAACTTCAGTGTTCTGTCTTTGTTTGTTAATTTACAAAGACTAATCAATCTTGTAAATTCTCACTTCAGTTTTTCTACCCAGGAGTGTTCCCAGTAGGAAATGCAAAGGTAATCAATAAGCCATGCTCAAATTTCTTTCCTTTCTTTCCTTGGGAAGTACTCTTCAGTCTTCCAACCTATAACCAGCAGTAGCTGTGCCTCACCTCCTTAACAGTGCCTCTCACATTTTTAAAAGTGAGCAGCCAGTGGAGGTGAGAGAAAGACAGGTGATGTGTACTTGGAAGCACCCCAGTCAGCACCCATACGAGCTACACACACACACAGACACAGGCACATAAGATGTGACAATCTTTAGGTTACTATCCATCTCTAAATATGCTACCTGCTAATTACCACATTTTAAGCTTTGAGAAACTGTAATTATTCCCTATTTACCATTCTCACAGTTTATACGTGTGAATGGATGGGATTGGATATAAATATAGGCACCTGGTAATGTTTAGATGACAGGGTGTTTTTCTGACAGTCAGCACTCCAGGAGGATACAGGTCTCACATTTGTCTTTTTGTATCTGCTAGTATAGTTGATATGTCAGCTAATCTAAGTAATTAAAGTGGGTCTTTTTTCTAAATTTGAGGTATTTGAATCTCATATGATTTCAAAGTCCTTTGTGCATCCTCACATGTGGAAGAGAATGCACTTTGCAATGAGTCAGTGGGATAGTGGTATTTTCCATTTTTTTCTTCATATTGTCTAACATTCACTTACTGTGTCTTGTTGAACCTATTTGCATCTTCTTTGACACTTAAACAATTTATATTGAATGATTTATTATTAGCTTCTCCAGCCTTCCTTACATTATTTCTAAATTGTTTTTCCCCTACTTGTCTTACGGCTTAAAATTTACTTCAATAGAATTTATTTGGTACAGTTTTATATAAAAGATACATTTTCCCATGTTTGGGTTGTTTTCTTTTTCCACCCAATTCCATTTTGCATGTGTTTGTTTGTTGGGTTTTCTTTCTACATCTATGCTTAGAATAAAACAATCTTGGTCTGTAATATTTTTACGTGCTTATTTGGAACATTGTGATCATAACATACTTCCTTTCTGAATTTCCTGTGTTCATGTTGTACACTGGTTCAATTTCAGGAAGGAAAAGTCAAGAAATGTCAGCATTAGTTGTGGAGCAAAGAAGAAATGTTTCTAGACCTATATATAATGTTTATAGCTCACTTCCAAGATGCATCTCTGGTGCAGAGGAAAAGTCCTTCTTTCTCATCAACCTGTCCCCATAGTTTTTCATTAGATGATAGATCTTGGATGTGTTTGGCATCAGTTTCCCAATACTTTGTTTTTTCTTTTAATATCTGAAAGGACCCAAACCTAACTAGTAACACTTTTTACTTGCTTTTCTAACCTAGTGAAAAAATGTCTTTACCTTTTCTCCATGTTCAAGTTTTGTGCTTAAAAAACACAAAACACAAAAGATATTCTACTTTACATTTCAATGATTGGATTGACAAGTTTCAAACTAGGAAGAGGTATTGTATTTGATATTTGTATTTTCAGTTAGATTCGGTAGATTGCAAGCTAAATTGGCTGAGCTATATCTCGTTCTGAAGAATACCAGTGACAAAACACACTTCCATTTCAATGTGATGCTGCTCTTTGGTAATAAAAATTAAAGCATATATGACATCTAATTAGGAAGCAGAGAATGATAATGAGAAGAAAATAAACTATTGATAAGTTGCAAATTGAATAATTGCTCACCTTCCTGGCCATAGAGAGGAAAATCTTAGCATTTTATGATTAATCAGTTTGCTCTGAATTTTTAAGCCTGGGGAAATCAAGTTGGATATCCAGTGTGGGCGGAAGTATTTGATGATTTTGTCAGTTCTCTCTCTGCTTTGAGTTAGCAAATATGCTAGCAAAGATAACCTATTCCAGTTGGGTGACCAAGAGAATTCTGATAATTTAAGAAGTTTATTAATATCTTGTCTTTGCTGTTTCTCAATTCTGTGTGAGATGTCAGGTAATTTAATGATGAATAACTCATAAAAACAAATCAATGAACAGGGAGAATAATAAGAAGCCTCTTCTGTGCTTGATGTTAAGGACACACACAGATGCACATAGGACTGTGACACAGCCAGCTGTGCAGGCTGCCACAGAGAAGGTGCTGCCTTCAGCATCACTTACATGCAGGACTGACATAAACACAAGCACAGAAAGCCAGGTCGCCTCCTCCTTTTTGGCCAGTAGAAACTGAAGCTTGCTATGGACAGCACGCACTCAACACTCTTGATTCACACACACATGCACTTTAGTTCAACCCCCAAGTGCCAGCATGACCCCTCTATCCATCCAACACCCCTAACCAGTTCCCAGTCTACACCTCTGTCTTGACTCCAGCTGCTCGCTCCAGATCCTCTCACACTGGTCCTCCCACTGGCTGGCACTTAGTCCCTGCAGCAATCAAACACAGGCACACACACAGAAGATAGTGACATTACGCAGAGATAGTCAAGAAGGGATTTAATATGAAGATGGGAAAGACTGTGTGATCAGGCACAGGGCTCAGCCAGACAAGCATATTGACTAGTATTTTACAAGTGACTGACACCTTTCACACCCCTGTCTGTCTATTCCCACTTTACTCTTCCCTGATCCCCTTCACCCACCCACATGTTCCTCCATCAGCTTGCATAGATCCAGGATGTCTGGCAGCATCCTGCACTCTCAGGTTTGCATCCTTACTAGCTGCAAGGTCTTGGTTTGCCTGCAGTTTCTTGATAGCCTGTTAGTGTGACTGACCACATTCATTTATGGTCAATGTCTCCATTATGCATTTCTGTCAGATTTGTGTCATCGTGTATTTCATTTATGGCTTTTCCCTCCACCTTTGTATCCCATTTGGTAATTTCTTAGATCAGGTAGAAATAAGCATTACTGCATTCTCTGTACCTTCATCAATTAACATAACTGACCAGGTTTGGCTCTCCTTACTGCCTTGCTTACCATTTGTCAGTCAGGTTTGTGCTCCTCTATGTTTTCATCTATGGCTTCCAGTTTTATGTCTGACCAGCAAAGCACTGAAAGCTTATATTTTCTTTTTCTTTCTGTTTCAAACATGGTAATTAGGTGTCATTCCTGACATAATTTCGTTTTAATTGATAATTGTATAATGCCCATTTACTAATTGATCATTGGATACAGAAGGAGGCTCTCCCAGATCAATTGAAGTACCTGGACTAAAGATTTCAAATTATTTGCATCTCTCATTGTCCCAAAAACCTGATAATGTTTTATTCCTGTAATACGGTTTGCTGCAGAATTGCAAAAGCTTTCAAAAGTAGATGTTGCCCTAATTCCAGGTCAATCTTACAATGTCAGGCATGGACACATTCTGCCTAAGAGAAACCTGCAAAGGGGTGATGGTTTTGAAAGGAGAGAGGAAGTCTGAAGAAAATCAAGCATATTTCATTTTGTGTTACATTCATACACACATACACAAAACAGTTTCAGGAAATTTCAATGAAAGAATATTTTTATATGCTTTCTTCTACCTTTGATAGGAGTAGTAGTTTCTACGTAACCTATTTGTAAGCATGAATAAGTGAGTACACATGCTTAGAGAGGACTGCAAGAATATATTGCTCTCCACAAGTGTGCAAAATTTATAGAATGCAGACTAGCTTTAAAACATTATTATCCTTATATACAAGGAAACAGAATATTATTAGTGCATAAAACTGGGAAATACAGCAAGAGCGTTATTGGCAAATATTTAATGAAATGTAATATTTCTCTCTATTTCAACACCACTTTTTGTTTAAGCTTGGTTTTCCTGATTGAAACTGTGTTATGCAACATGAACATTCACTATATCTTTGTTCGTATATTGATGGTGACTAAACCTTAAATTGCTTATGCCAAAATCTGCCTTTCGTTTTTCTTAATCACCAATCAGGAAATATAAGATTGCTGTGAAAGCCATATATTATCAATCACAATAACTGGCCACCACTTGGATATTGCCTAGCAACTATGCATGTTCAGCATAAGCTTTCAGACCAGAGAAATCTTTGAAAGGTTTCCAATACTGAATGTCTGAAGGGGATAATTTTCCTGTAGGTATTTTGTGAGAGGAGGAAGCAGAACTGAAATACATGTGTGCAAAAGTAGCAAAATCTTTTGCTTATAAGCTCGGGCAATTAGCAAAGCTCCCTGTGTTAGGTGAGAATCCCATATATGAAATTATATCAAATCCAAATGAAATAGGTGATTCAAGGTTGGTGAGCTCTGTAACCTCAAATTCCTCTAGGACAAAATCTCTTATCCTGTGTATTCTCAGAGAATTAAAATTTTTCTAAGATAATACTGCTGAATCGAGTGATTCATGACCAGAATCTTTGAATAATATTTGTTTGCTTCTGTTCTTCAAAAATAGAATAAAATGATGTGTCATGGATTAAGTCCGGCCTGTCACTCAGAAACCAGGCAGCTGTTCACTCACTCCCCCTGCTTCCTCTCACCAGCTCCCAGAGGGATGTGGAGGAGAATTGAAAGAATGTAACTCCCATGAGTTGAGATAACAACACTCCAGTAACTACGGTATAACACAAAATCACTACTGCTACCACCAGTAATAATAACGATAACAGAAATAACAAGGGAAGAGAATACAACCTCTCACCACCCATCAACCAACACAACCCAAGTAGTGATCTATCCCTTCCAGGTAACTGCCCCCAGTTTATATAGTTGACATAGCGTGCTGTGGTATGGAATATCTCTTTGGTTAGTTTGGGTCAGGTGTCCTGTCTCTGCTTCCTCCCAGCTTTCCCTCCTCCCTGGCAGAGCATGAGACTCAGAAAGTCCTTGGTCAGAGTAAACATTACTGAGCAGCAACTAAAAACATTGGTGTTATCAGCACTGTTCCCAGGCTGAAAGTCAAAACCACAGCACTGCTCCAGCTACTAAGAAGGAGAAAAATAACTGCTACAGCTGAACCCAGGATACACCTCTCCACCTGCTAGAAAGCTTTTAGAAATGTGGTAAATCCCCTGTAGTCTTTGTAAGCTGTTCTTGAAATGTTGTAAGTTCATTCATATTAGTTTATTTACTGAACTCTGAAGTTGTTATTGAATTACTGAGCTTCTGTGTACATAAAAGTCTTTATGTGAGGGAAGATAATGCTGTCGACATCTGCTGCAAGCTGGGCTCTGTGATTTATTCCAGAGACCTGTGAGTACTTCAGCTGGGGAGGGTTTAGAAAAGCAGCTGTTGAACAAGAAACTAAATGAAACTTTAGCATTTTGTCTCTACAGAAACACACAACTCTTGTTTATGAAAATTCAGAGATGGATAGTGCATTTTGATTTAGAGGATCAGCCGTTCCTTTTAACAGTTAATATTGTGCTATACTGGCTGTATTCTTACGACTATTTATTCCCAGCATTCATGGTTGTTTTTTTCTTTACAAGGTAATGGGTAGTCTAAAATAGGAAGCTTTTCTTCAGCAATCTACAGCCTGATGGAGCAGTCAAAGATGTAGAGCAATCATTCTTGTAGAAAATACTGATGGCAAATTACATTCTGTAGTGAAAAGTAAGCGCTTGTTTTTTCCTTGCATTAAGAGACATTACAAGGTGACAGGACACATACTGCTTCTTTAAAAAAAATACTGTTGAAATGTATTGGTGAGCATCCTCCTAGATTCTGCCACTTTGCATTCAGTGATGCTGTATAAGCCACTTTATTTCAAAGGCCTGCACAAATTCAAGCAAAACGTACAGCCAAGCATACCACAGAATTATATGGAAGTAAGTGAGGATCTGTAAAGTATAAGTAATTTTTATTCACTTTATATTGGCATTGTGTCTTCTTGTACTTAATGAAGTACATTCATTATGGAAAATATTCAGGAAAAATGCTACATTCATGGCAATGAGAGAAATGGCAGAATAGTTTCCTGTCCTTCAGTTTGCAGATACATAGTAAAAGTTTTTAGTTACAGAATTATAGTAGAAAAAGTGAAACACACCAAACCAAAACAATAACAATAAAACCAAACAATATAAAACCCCCAAACAGACAAAGAACCCCTCCAAAACCCCAACTGAACAAAGAAAACCACAGAAAGGGATGTATTCCCAGTAAGTTTTTCAGGATAAAGAGAGAAAATGAATACTGCAATATTTCCAGCCAAGTTTCACCTGCCTCATGTGTACTGAGTAGATTTTATTTTTTATTTAATTCAAATTCTAAGGTTCCAAATTAAAAATCTTTGAGCTGAAACTGATTCTATAAAACAGTTCTATTTGTAATCTATGTAAATCTGGGGAGGCATTAAAATGCAGACTGTTATATATCTCTTGGATGACCAAGAGTTCAGAATTAAAGGGTGTAAGAAATAATTTAGCACTAGTTAAACAGTGTGCAGCTAGAGCATCCAAGAAGACACTGCTGCAAAGCCTTGAATTATTCCTCAGTGTGTATGGATGCTTTCAGATGTTCAGCTAGGTCTGTCAAGAATGCAGTTACAGTTCAACTCCCATCTATGCCGTGATCTCTCAAGAGGGATTTTCAAGGCAGACTTTGGTGCCAGCAGTGTTTGAGGAGAAAAAGACAGAAACAGGAAGAAGAGTTTTTGAGAGTAAAGTGACTTTAGAAAAGTTTTCAGGTGTTTTCTTTATTCCAGGTCAGTCATCAGGAGCATAACAAATTCTGATTTGGGGCAGATGAATTTTGGATTAGGAAACTGAAGAGGAAGATGGCAGCTTTAGCAATAGCAGCATTGGCTA
>JBAFWW010056960.1:0-22964 GCA_036873685.1 Agapornis canus
AAAAAATCAAATTGGGGGGAGCAATTTTTCAAAATAGAAATTTTTAAAAAAAAAAAAAAAAAAAAAAATCCCTATCTTGAGTGATTATTTATTGAATACAAGAAAAAAAATGCTCCAAACATCCTCTGTGTTTATGGCATAAATAACACAAAACATAGTCAGGTAGATGAATAAGTACTTTTTTGGATGGGTGTAGGCAGAAGCCATTCAAGGTAGGAAAATGAGCAGTCTGTTTCCAATACACGTCTTCTGTATTAGCTTTCATGTGCATTGCAAAGCAAGTATGAGGCCTGCACCCTTAATCTTTGATTCCTAATCTGTGCGATTGTACCACCCTGAAGAATGATGTTCCATTTTCATCAACAAAATAGCTGTCAGAAAGCCAATGATATAGCAGACTGCCTAGTACAGAAAGCCAATGATATAGCAGACTGCCTAGTACAAGTTTAGAAGTAGGTACAAAAGAACCAAGTAATGTATATAACTTCCCTCATCGTTACCGACAAGAGCCCTGCTCTGACATTTCTTTCTTTTTCCTTTCATTTATAAGGTGCGCATCTGATACCTGTGCTCTGAAAAACCCACACTACTGTGTGGCATGTTTTCTGCTAATATTTTGTCGATGTGACACCTAAAATTAAGGTCTTAATGCTGAGTTTTGTTGAGTTAGAGGTTATATATCTGTAAATATTGCATTGTTGGAGTTATATTTCTGTAAATATTACTATTAGTTTAATGCAGTGTATTAGTATATGAGAATCTTTTTACCCACTTACAGAGAAACCCAGGCATGTGTGCTGTCTAGAGTTGCCATTCTGCATGCTGGTAATACAGGTTGAGTTGTAATTTTATACATGTTATGCTTTGGAGCATCTTGGCAATTGGGACTAACTGAACAGCAAGGACAAAGATATGTGATGACACTTTTTTTTTTTTTGGTCAAAATGCTGTAATTTATTTTTATGCTTTTCATCATTTTTTTCTTGGTGGTGAAAGGTATTAGTCTGACAGCTTCTGAACCCTATTAATCTGTTAGACAATGAAGGTGGGAGAACGAGAACAGCAACAGTATGGGATTTCTTACACTGTCTTACTACCTCCCTACAAAGACCCTCTCTATCTTTTAGAATCTAGTTAATTCTTCATACCAGTCAATACTGTCCTTCCTTCCCCTCCTTGCCAGAGTGTCAGAAAAGACTGCATATCTTGTGTCTGAGTTAATGAGCATTTTTCCACTGCAAGTGAGCTGTAGTCACCATTAATTTTTACATGGACTACTGAGTAAATCATAGTATCAGTAGTTAGGCCTTCCTATATTATTGGCTTCCTTTGCATGATGCTTTGGAGTACTTCCGTTTTTTTCTATGGACTTGACATTTACTTCCATAGTAAGAAGCTTATTATTCCTATACATTATGTGAAAAGCCCCAAATCTGAAAGCAGTGACAGAACATTTGAAATTTTACACATCAAAGATCTTTCACCTGTTACAATTGCTGGTCAGTGATGAAATTTTACACTCTTAAGTGGAAGTCCATAGATGGGCTGAAAAATCTAGCTGAAAGCAATCAAATATATTTGTTAATATAGCCTGTGCTGCTGGTGGTCTTAGAAATTTAATTTTCTTGAACCAAATTCTAACTCAATTTTAAGTAAATTGCCAAGTACAAAAAAATTGGAATTTACTGTATCAGGAAACTGAAAATCAAAAGGTTTTGACTAAAATGTATTTGACCCCTGAAGTTGCATACAATGGAGGTGCACATTTTTTGTTAAAAGTAAGTTATTTGCTGTTAGTTAAAGATGATTGCACAAAGTCTGTGTTTGTCCTGTGATTGATGTTGAAAATAATTTCTCTGTAGACTTCAGCATCCAGGTGTGGAAATATGGGCAGTTAACTGCATGGTGATGTCAGAAAGTCTCCAGCTTGTTATCTGTAGCAAGAACAATGCTCCCCTTTGAGGTGCTGTAATACATGGCAGGCACTTGGGCACCTAGATGGAATTAAAATTAAATCTGGAGAAATAGGAAATTATGTTTACTAACTATACTCAATTAAACAGGATATGGTTAGCTGCAAACAGTTATTTAAAACTGAAGTATAATCACTTTGGAAAAGGTAATCTGGAAGCCTGCCTTTCTGCAACACTGATTTAGGTCTGTGAGAAGAAAGCTTACTTTCTAAAGTCACAGAAAGTTATTAGTAATAAAATAGTGCTCTGGAAATGACACTGAACAGGGAAGTACCACAGTGTTTTAGGCTGCTATTTTGACTACAAATACTGTAATTGCTTTTATAAGGGATAAGGCAGGAAAGCTGTTGCCTTCCTATTACGTTTGCAAGAAAAAAAACCCGAAAACAAAACAGCCAAAACAAAACTGGATTTGAATTTGTGAATGCCTTGGAATCCCTCTATACTGAGCCTTGATCATTCCTAGTGACAGAGAACCCAGAACTGATTCACTATGCTGCAGTGTTCAGATTTCAGTGTGGTTATGGGTTTCATCCACTGATCTTTGAAGTGTACTGCAAAATTCTATTTTTTTTTTTTAGCACAGAAGAAGTGGGTCTTTTAAGATCATTTTTCAGTAGTGCTTTTGCTGGTATATTGTGCACATCCTGTATTATAGTTGGAATCATCTTTAAAAACTTTCAGATAGGTGTTGAACCTGCTCATTTTGAAAGTTACTGAGATGGAAATGCATTGTTCAAAAACCAAAATTCATTCCATGCTTTTGTTAAGTGATCTGTCTACCATGTACCTTCTAAGGATTTGCTCCTCTAGTGTTTTTTTAACCTGGATACATTGTCTGTTTTCTAGTTTGTTCCTGACCAGAATTTTCATGCTGGAAACACCTTCAAATATACTTCCTAAAACTAAACTCATTGTAATTTCATCCACAGTGGTATTCAAGAATTTCCAAATAATAATTTTGCAGTATTCTCAGTGAACTTGAAGGGGGTTTATTACAACTTTTCCCTTCTGCCATCACTCTAAAATTTAGTATTTCTTTCCTTACTAAATGAAAGTTTTTTAACTATGCATAATTTAATATTTTTATGTATATTTTATATTGTGTTATTCTTGCTCATAATACAGTATAAGATGGTTATATACTCCCTATGATATAAAAATCTACAACAAGTATGATCTAACATGTCAGAATACAATATTATATTTCTGATTATTTGTCTGATTATCTAGTTCAATCTTTTAATGACTTTTTTTCTCAGGGCGTCTATTACATCTGTTACAGTGTAACAATTACAGAAGAAATATAATGAGTAGAAACATTGGGGGAGAAGGCTTTTTCCAATATTTGAAGTGAAGTTCGAATTATAATAGATGCTCCACGTGGCACACTATAGTAGTATTTGATTGATACTTCTTACCATAATATTGAAGTCCACAGATTAATCAAGCAGTTTTGCTATATGAAATTGAAAGTTTAAAAAATGATTGCACTTTCAAACACCAAATGGTCTCCAAACTTACCAATTATTTACAGAGAATAAAGAAAAACTGAATGCCATTTTACTTGGAACATTACATACTGAAGCAGGATAGGACCATTTCATCATTATAGAATTCCTTGACTGCTTTGCAGAGAGCACATTGACATCTGTAAACTGCCTTTGACTGATTATCACTGCCACCATCACTAGGAGGTCTAAGTGGGCATGCAACACAGTCTTTGGATCTAGAGGAATAAAATAATCAAGCCAACCAAGACTGGAAAAGCTGAGCCGTAGCAATTACCTTACAGGGGTTGGATTCTGACCATGGTAAATGGGGGAAAAAAGGAAAAAAATAAGCTAAGGAAAGTGGTGTATTACTCCATGCCACACAGGCAGCACAGCTTACACCATGTACTGCTCTGTTTGTCTTGGCAGATCTGTGTGCGCGGATCTGGCTGTGGGCGTGATTCTGCCAAGTATGGTCAGTGTTCAACTTACACCCATGTTTAGGTCTCTAGTTATGCGTTTGTCTACCATGTGCCTCTCTCTGCCAGTCCACAAAACAATGGCTTCCTAGCCATTTCTATTCTGAATGTAAGATAAAATTAATAATGTAAGAAGTATGACCATGTACTAAATGTTTAGTTGAAGCTGCAAGTTCCAATGTATTAGATATTTTGCCTGTAAGCCAAAAGGAAAATATAGGCATAATAAGCTTTTAGTGATGGTTGCTGTCACAAAATTAGATCAGAAAAATCATGTACAGTTTCTACCACAATGGATTACATTTTACTGGTACAGGTTGCAACGTTTTATGGCATGCAGTGCAGAATGCCTCATGGTGATGCTAATGCATTTCATGACCTGGTTTTGGCAGCTTTTGTGACATCCTTTATGTAGCCGAATTTGTGTGCTCTCCTTTCCTCTTCACTTAGAAGCAAGGCACATGTTGCCAAACATCAAGTCCCATCTCACATCTTTAAATCATCTATGTCCAGTTGTGTTCCTTTGTCCCCCTGCTGATGCAAAAATCAAATGGATATGTTCAAATAATACTAGTGACTTACATTTTTACATTTATTGCAGCTTATCAGCTAAAGATTCTTTACATCTGCTATTGATGTTAAATCTTTTTATGTGGATGGATATAATTAATAATTGTTCTATGGACAGAGACAGATTTAGAGAAATAATCACAATTCTATATGCTGTCTTTGAGCTCTGGATTTTATATTTAGATCTCTGAAGTGTATCAATGATGACTAAAATTACAAGCAGAAAGAAATTTCCCCATTTACTATGCATCTGAGGAGGCTTCTAGCAAATGCTGATTACAGCAGGTACCTGACATGGAATATTTTGCCCTCATGAAAAGAAAGAAAAGTAAACCTATCCTGCTTCAATTGTCTGTACTGTGAATACACTGAAAATGCTTCCAAGGAAAATCTTTCCTTGGAAGCAAAACCATGTTTTTCCAAATCAGTTGTGCACTGAGATGCTGGATCTGTAGAAGTGTCTTTCTGCTTTTATTGGAGTTCAAGAGTGGTTTGTTGTGAGAAGCCCCTCACATGCATGGGTTCTTTCACTTCCTGGGGCTAAATGTGCTGATCTTAGTCCAGAATCAATTGTTTAAGCATCATGTTGAATGTGTATTCTCCTCCTTGCATTGTTTATATCATTGTGTGTTACACTGTATGTGTATCTTCCCTGGTTTCTCCAAGTTATGTTTTTGCTTTGTTCTGTAGTCTGGTAAAATCCTTACAGAGTTCTCACAGTGTTTCTTACCTTTATTCTCCTTTGTGTAACTTGTATTTTAATGACCCCTTTCCCTCTTTTCCCTGCTGCTCTTACAATTTTATTTTCCTGTCTGCTTTGTGGGCAGACTGTTCCATCTCATCATTTTTATCCCACTATGTTTTCTTCTTTTAGTCAAGCAGTTTTCTGTTCTTCTCTGTAGAATTACACTTTATGACTACCAAGCCATGTGTAGAACAAACAAAGAGAGTAGCGACAGTGCCCATAGCTTACTGGACGTAAGTATAGTAAATTTTCTGAGCACCTTTCCATGCAATCATCAAAGAAAATATCTCATGGCCATTGTAAGCCTATTATTTTGATTTGGAATGCTTCCAGCTCTTGTGTTTATCCTAGCATTTAAGGAATGCTTGATTATAAACAAATGCAAAGTGTGAGGCATTTTCAAGTTCAAATACTTACACAATCATTTTTAATCCTGGGCCACCATTTCTGAGGTTCTGTCAGAATGTTCTTTGCACCATATGAATCCTCCTTCTTAGGAATTAAAAATTTGGTGATAAATTGTTTGGGGGACTGGAATCACATATGCCTTTTCTGTGTTTAACCACATGCATGCCTGCAGAAACATAACTAAAATTAAAAGTTGGTGGTTTATTTGTTTGATTGGGTTTTTTTTATGAAAAGGAATTTTTCACTGGCAAGGCATGTAAGTCAGTGATTTTAACACATTTACACACACACACACACACACCCCCCAGTATTTAAAGATGCTTTTTAAAGTAACTTTTCAATGCACTTAATCCTTGTCTTGCAACCAGATCTGAATACAAATCCTGTCCCTCTGCAGTGCCTGATTAGAGTCAAGCTGGGTCTTGCAAGGGCTACGCTTCCTTCTTGCTAAATTATATATCTAGGTAATAACCCTGAGGGTATTTTATAATCATGTGTATGTTTTACTAATCACTACAGTAATCTATCAGAACTGATAAGGTGTTAGATAAAGTATAGGTTTTGAATACTAAAAAGGAACCATTTTAACAAGTATATGACATTATTAGTATGAAAAATTCCTACATAAAAACAGCAGCAAAACACTCTAGCAATTTTACCAGCCTGGAAAGTCACCTGATAGTATTTTTAAATGCACAGGAATATAGCTAGGAAAAAAAAAAAAAAAAAAAAAAAAAAAAAAAAAAAACAAAACCAAAAACCTACACATAGTTAAACTGGTGACCATATCTCAAAGTTCTGGCAACTTTTTAAAAATACATGTAACTTCTATGGCTTAATAATCATATACATTTTGGGATGTTTTAATTTACATGTTTACATTGCTCTTTTTCAAATACCTGCAAATTTCAGTTTGCATTCATCAGTCTGTTATATGCAAAAGGCTGAGTCTGAAAAAACACTATCTTGACATGATAACAAGAATCAGGCTGTGTAGTGAGACTTAAATTGTCAGGGAAATAGAACAGGATGCTGTGAATCACATTTGCATGAAAAAATTTGAAATATATTACAACTCTCAGCAACAACCTTCATCCCAAAGCTCAAGGCTTCAGTTTAGCTTGCTTAAGCACCTAGCTTGTAAATCTGAAGTATTTCTCTCACAAGTGGGCTTTAATCCAAGAGATTTTTGCTATTCCGATTTTTGTCCAGGCCCTGTTTATAGAGGAAAAAACTCTGCAGAGCTGTTGTGGGATATGCTGAGACAAAGCGAGAATGTTATTTGTTTGTTTTTTTTTAAAGATAGCCAAACTTGTCCTTAAACCTCAGTGAGTTTTTTGTGCTGTTCAATATGAAACATGGGCAGAGCTTTGGTTATTTTATTATTGCCCAGTCCATTCAGTTACTTCTAATAACCATGATTACAGAAAAAGTATATTAAAAGAAAAAAATATTAAATCCAGGTAGACTAGATTCCTCAGAGGTATTTTTTTTAATGGTTTTAGCCCAGGTTTTTATATATAAATTATTAAGTTTAGATAAATGTTTATCCTTCCTTTTTTGAATCATGTTCTTACAGGAATAGATATGGAGACAAAACTGAGACTCTTAAAAAAGTTCATACTTGAAACAGCATAGAGGTGGACCATAGGCATATAAAGGCTCTATGATTACTACAGGATCTATCATAACATTCTAGTAATATCACGGAAAGCAGGTGTCAGGCCAGACCGCTCATTCTATCACAGATTTTTAGGCTGAAGAAGTAAAAGAAAAATTAGGGTAGGACTAGAGTTACAGATCACCTGGTCCCTTTTTTACCAGTACAGATATCCAGATAATTTGTTATTTTCACATTTTCTTAATTTGTTCAAGTCCTAAATATCTCTCCAAAGAACCACTTTGTGGCAAATGCATCAGTGCCATACTCACCCAGCTCATTTCCTTTGGCTCAGTGGTGGTTTCAATACATAGAAAGAATAAAACTACAGGTTTTGCTGCAGTTTTTGAAGGAATAGTCTTTGAAATGGAAAAGGCTGTCTTAGTAAAATCACATTTCATAAGAATGCTTTTATATCAGTGTAATTAAATGGTTTTTGCACTAAAATTTCAAAACAAATTATTTTTTTAATCATATTGTTGAGGGTTTTTCAGACATATTGAGTTTAAAAAATTTTATTTAGTTCTCATATTAAAATAAATGTATAATACATAGTATATTTTTATTGTGTATTGTCTGAAAGCAATAATATATATATTTTTTAACACTAAACAATTTGGCACTATTACAAAAAAAAAAGTATGTACAAAATTAATTACTTGGGTGTGAACTTTCAGGCTTTATGATTTTGAATGAAAATAAGTAAGATGTCTCACAGGCTGAAATTTTGTTTTCTTTTCATCTCTGGGAACAATTTGTAGCTTTTTATCTTTTCCCATAAGACAGTACTTAATAGTGAAAATCTTTACTGTCTCAGGCATTATGCATTCTGGTGGCTTGCCATTTCAGCCTTTAATGACATGTACTGATATTGGCTCATTGCTGTGTGAGTTATCAGCCCTGTGCAGAAATACTTTTTGTGGCATCTGAAAAGTTCAAATGGCCAGTTACTGCTGTGAAAAATGGGACTGCTTCATTAAGGTGCTGATTCAGGGTAGTTAAGCATGACTTTAGGTATCCGAGTAATTCTGTTAGTCAGTATGACTCCTTACACATGCTAAAATACTCTTGATAGAGAATCTATAAAGTCTGCAAAATGTCATGCAGCTAGGAGATCCTAACGCAAATGAGTGGGACAAAGATTTCTGGAAACTGTCTTTTCTGCCTGAGATTCTTTCATAAATGAATAATTCTATTGGTATTCTTTTCAAAAATAAAATATTCAAAATGTCAAAGTACAATAAACAGGATTTTCAAAGCATTTGTGTGTTTCTTAAGATCCAGCAAAATCAAGGGAGTCCGGAAGAATCTTAAAAACTATTTAATGTGCTTACAATGAGCTTTCAATATGACACAGATAACTTCATTTAGGTATATTCAAACTTCAGAGCTTTTCTAGCCTAATTAGACTGAAGAAATGAATAGAGATTTACATTATAGAGAGTCAAGCCTTTGAATTGCAGCAAAAGAAAGCTGGTATTATCTATCAGAGCTGCTCCTCCAGCAATAGCCTGGGAAATAGGAACCCCTAGAGGTTAAAAATTTAAGAGTCATTTGCAAAACTTTCCCCTTCTGACTATGTGACCAACCACCTTAAAAGGAAATTTCATTATTATGTACTTTAATATTCAATATAATAATGTTTGGTTCTTCATAAGAAAAAGTTACTGCTCTTTCTCATGCTACCCATGCATTAGAATATCCATAACATTTTCTTTACACGAAGCATTCAATTAAGATATAAATACAGCATGTTTTGCCTTTTTATTAAATGAGTTGCTTCTCTTCAGCCTTATAATGCCTTCTTTGCTGCAGTAAAATGGATTATGACTGAGCTTGTCTTGTAAGTAAACTTTATGAAAAACTTAATATTTATAAATTACTGAATATTTATATTTTTGCATACTTAATATTTGTACTTTTTGCCTTTTACATACATTGTGCTGGTTTTATTATAGAATTTTAAATATGGTAATATTTGTCAATTTTTGCTTTCTGATTTTACACTGTTACAATCTGAGAAAATTTTGGCTATGTGAGTGCACATTTGCACTTCTATTACATTATTATTCATGGCCTTCACTTATATCCATATGTCTTTGCTTAGTAAGTCTAGCAGATTGCAATATACAAACCCAATTTATTATTGTGGTTACAGTTAAATTTTACATAAATGTCTGGCTGTGCAATGCTGCTTGGGTGGGCTGTTGTCAGTATAGCAAACTCTTAGAGTGATTCACTATTTTCTGTGTCACCTTGTGAAATTCTGTAAGGTGGACCTTTTACAGTGTATGGCAGAGAAGGTGTACTCTGGATGATACTGAATTTTTTTACCTTGCCTAAATCTTCTAACATTTCCAGTTGATATGCAATAAGCATTTCCTTTAAGAGAGATTGCCTGAGAGTTCACAGGGAAATAGGGAAATATTAGATAGAGAAAAGGAAACCTTAAAATTTATTGTGTGTTATTAACCTATATGTTTATTACAATTCTTATTGGGGAGCAAAGTTGCAGATTTAAGTGAATTTTATCTTGATTGAAATAGAACCTTTTCTCTTTCATGTAGCTGAATTATTTTAATTGTAAATTGTGTGAGCTTTCATCAAGGTTTGAAGTAGGAGTTAAGGAGAATTAACTGAACAGCTATTGCTAAAGGGCAGAAATTGATCTTAAAAGCAGGTTTCAAAGTTTAAATAGCAGGGAAAGAAATCATGTTAAAATTAGACTTTAATGCTAGCATATCACAGCTTCAAACATTTTGAGAAACTTTCTGTGCCTAGAAGTACTGTAGTTTCATGTCCATATGATAAACTGGATGGTGGTTTCATGTTCTTTACACTTGTAATGACTGATAGACCAACAAATTGCAGTCCATTCTTCAAAATAAATAGTAGTATAATTCAGTGGGAAAATGCATTTTCTACATGTCTAGTTAGAATTTATTAGATGCTGGGTAACCAGTCTTTTCTGCTTCTAGAAATAAAGTAATTTTATAGCTTTAGTTTCAGAATTCATGTAAGAAATATTTTTTTTTGTGTACTCCTGTACTTTAGCCAGGACAGTTATAATCTCATGGCTTTTTACTAGGGTCAAAATAAAGGAATAATGTATAATAATGTTCAACAGTAAAACTACTGTAAGCTGCCATATATTACAAATTTTAATGGGCACTTCAAATAAGATCAATAATTTTCACTAATAACAGGTAAATCTATGATTTCTTGATGGGGTTAATTTCAGAATAAATTCTCAATGGTCAAATACAACCCAGTGAAAATATGAGAATAGCAGTAACAAATGATCCCAGAGTTATGTTGATAACATGAATTTCAGTTCTGTGCTAGCTTTATTTAAAATAGGGTTAATGGTATTGAACTACTGCCAGTTTAGTGTGCTGAAAACATTCTGTGGGGTAATATTAAAACTCTAATAATTTCTCTAGATTCCTTGTGGAATTTAATCTATGCAGTTGGTGGCACTCTGATCTAACAGCAAAAGGTAAGTCAAATTTTTCTTCCTAGCTATAATGGAAGAAATTTCTAGTTTAAATTGGATTTTTGAAATTCAGATGTACTTAAAACATTTTAGATTAAATAATAGACATCTGATAACAATTGTTTGTCTCATGTCAGCATCCTCTACTTTGTTAATGTTTCCCAAAACAAAATTCCAAAAAGAAAATTGAATCTTCTAAGAATAACCACAGAGTGCTTGTGTTCAGGAATACAGTAGACTACTATAATGGAGAAGTTAAAGCAGTATCTTTTTAAAACCCATTTGCCTTCATTCCAAAACAGTCTTTCTGAAGAAAGCATTTTTTCTAGAGCTGCTCTAATATGGGAAGGGGGCAGGTATTGTGCTGGTAAATGCTATTTCAACAAACAGGAACATGGTCATCTCAATATAATTACATACAAAATATAATCTTTAAGGCTTAAGATAGTAAATTTAATGCTTTTAATTTTAAACAAGACTGTTTAAAACTCTGTTTTGTTTTAACATTCTGTTCAAAATAGACATTTAAAATTAATAAAATCTAGATGAATTACGATTCAATTTACTCAAAATAATTTTAAGTAACGTGGGGCTTCATTTGAAATAACAAAATTTTAAGTTCCTGTAAGAACTGGAAAATTTCATTGTTAAATGTCTCATATTTTGCAGATTTTATGAATCATTGCTCAGAAGTAAAAAGCTTATTTACAAAAGCAGTGCTCTTCAATTGGCTATTTCATAGGCAAATTATGCTGCATGCCTTTTACTGGTATAATAACTTAAACTGAATTTTTCAGCCTCATATTTTCAGATTTGCATATTCCTTAGCAAAACAGGAGATAAAATTGCTACTTTAGGCTTTAGTTTATATTGCATTTCCAGGATACTAGGCTGTCTTTATGCCAAAATAATATCCTGTCTGAAGTTCAGATATCAGGAAAATTGAACATAATAATGCCCTGGAATATTCCAGTATTCTCTCTAATAATAAGATGCTGGAGCAATTCTAGAAGAAAAATCTATCCTGCAGCAACCAAAAAGTATGGCAGTAAATGGCAAAGAGCATGCCAGGCTGCTGCCTATCATGTTGTAAATGCTGTGTAGGGAGAAGGGGAGGCTGAGATGGGTGTCTGCTAGATGTGAAGATAAGAGCTTTCTGGAAATGTAGGTGTGTGAACTTAATATAGTCTTTCTCACACTGATGTAAACTGTACACTGCATTGCAACACTGAAGCGAGTTTTTCTGTCACGTGAACAATGAGCCCAATTTAGGTTGGATGCACGTACACAATTAGGGCTTAATGAGAACCAGCAAGACACTGTTTGCTTTTACGGCTGCTTCATAATCAGCAGTGCCTTGACAGCTCTTCTGAAAACCAGGACTAACTTTCCAGTGATTTCCTATAATCATGCTGAAAAATGTCTCACACTGATGGCTGGGAAGGGCAGTAGGATTTGCTGCGCTAGACCCAGAAACTGCAGAACTGATCCTTACATCTGAAGAGGAGCGGCAGGTATGCCAGTCTTAGTCTGAAGTGTTTGCAGAACAGTGCAAAGCAGCCAGTATAGGAAACAGGTAACTTTTTTGGACTTTTTTCAGGTTTGCTGCACAAATACACCTCAGTATATCCTGACGTGAAACATCTAATGGCATTTGTATGTTGATGAACATATTCTTCAGAGAAAGTAGCCGTCATCTCATGAAAATGAATGTCTGTTTTGCATTTTAAGCATGTACTAATACAGAAGACAGGCATTAATAACTTCCAAGCATTCTTTTCTTAAAGGGAAAATGCAGCATTTTTACTGAGGGATTTTAATTAACGTTTAGCCGAAAGTGAACTACATGATTCAGTTGCACCATTTCTTTGGTCAGTAAGAGTATTGAAAAGACTTCTCATCATGCTCATTGGAATTTCATCACTTTTAAGGCACTACTCGCCCAGTTCAAATATGGTTAGGTGGCAAGTGATAGTTGTTTGGAAACCAACACATGTTAGTAAGGCAAAAGCAAGAGAGATTCCACGAGAGAGAAGTCAGAAGGAGAAAAGCATGTGCTTAGGCATTTTCTTTCATAGATGCTATGTTACTACTAATAGTAGCAATTCATAAAATTAAAACTAATGAACTTGCACACTTTTTTACTTACCAAAATTCATAGGGGTGGGGAAATAAATTCCTCTACTGGGAAAATTGCTTCCTGCTCAAATTGGGACATTAATAGAGTGTCACATATTACAAAGATCCTAGAGTGTTCCTACACACTTGCCAATTTATCAAACACTAGTATGAAAAACACTTCTGCACAAGATCTTGCAGTCTCAATCACATTTGTAAATGAGAGAGAAGAAACCGATGTCTGAAAGCTTGAGCAACCTTATTATCTTCTAAACTCTAATGCTGGAGACCTGAGACCTGTGGATCTTGGGCAGACTCTTGTTACACCAGCCATGCCTCAAGACATGCTTGAGGTGCTTTCCAACCTCATATTCTATATGTTGATAGAAGTGAGGGTAAACCCAAAATATAGGTGATAAATTTCAGCCATTCTTGGCAATAGGTAAGGAGAACAGAAGAGAAAGGGAGAAGGTGCAGTAGAGCTAGCCAGACAAATAAAAAACAATTAAAAAGGCTGAATTGTTAAATATGTCACAACTATAATGAAATCCTGAGAAATATCAAAACTTTTCTGAAGAACATTAGTAACTTTCTTGAGATCTGTGCATTTGGGGGAATATGTAATTAAATATAAAAATTTTGAAGATTTTAGAAATGCAAGTGCTAGTGTGTGATTGCTAATGCAGTTTTGGTCATTCCCCTGACTCTGCAAAGTAGACACATCACTAGCTCTGAAACTGATTATCTTGAATGGAAGATCTGTCAAGTCCAAGAGCCTGTTTAGTGTAATCTATTTTTGTCATACCTTGTCTTGTTTTTTCACATAGCAATTAGTTAAAGATAGGCTTAACATTTGTGCTGATGTGCAAGTGTATCTCCATGTGAAGGAAGAATGAAGGAGTGGGGAGGAAAAAGAAAGGGGATGAGGGACAGACATTGTTTAACAGATACATCAGTGTGAGAGTCAGAAGAGCTGCCTTCAGTTTGCAGCTTTGCTGCTGTCCTGTAGTTTGACCTTGAACCAGTTTCACTGCTTCCTGGTACCTCAATATTCCAATCTTTAAAATGTAAATAGTAAACAGTGACACTTTCTTTTCCCTTGCACTGTAGGGCTTCGGGTTACGGAGTCTTAATCTTGGGAAGCAGCTAACAAGCATTGCTTCTGCCCTCCACCCACGGAGTAATTCTAACTGATGAAATTCTGCAAAGGTTTCCAAACTGTAATAAAAAAAGAAAAGAAAAAAACCAAAACAACGCTGGTTTGGCTTCAGTAAAACGTATCACAATTTAGATATCAAATAATTGTAAACAGCCATACATAACAGTAAGTGATGCATAGTATCACTGAAATAAAAACTACAATAAGTCCATCTTGAATCTATACAGAAAGCATAAAAGCTTGTGCTTAAATGTAAAGTAGGTTGGCAATGGCTAAACAGTGAATAACTGCTGTAACGGTCATGTCTTACGAAATTATGTTCCATGGATAAACTTTTTTTTTTCTTTTAATTGAAAAAATAGTGTTATGCACTGCCTAGGAAATCTCACAGGGTGGCAGAAGCTGAGTAACATTTCCATCCTCTGTGAGCTCTGTAGTACAGCATCTCATGTTGTTCAGAATTTTGTGTGCTGTTCTTGCCATGTTAACATCAAGATATTTTTTCCTGTGCATATAGCGCAGAGGTTGAAACAAACGCTGGAGCCCTGTGATACTGAATATCCAGCTTTTGTTTCCGAACGCACTATAAAGGAGACCACGGGGAATATTGCTTGCGATGACTGCTTCAAGTAAGCCCTTTCAATTTTTTTTTTCTTTTTTTGTACAACTGTTTGCGAGAAAGCAATAAAACTGAATTATTCAAGGTTATGCTGAAGAACGTACAAGTCTGTTATGTTTTATCTTACATTATGACCTCTGTCAGGGTGTAATTTCTTTTATTACAGGGGTCATTAAAAAGTTTAATACTTTTAAATTAAAGCAGTACCTATTATTTCTACTAAAAAAGAGTAAAGCCAGTAGAGGCTTATGCTAATTTCAAATAATAATGAATGTTTTAAGAGTTTTTCTGGACACAGGCAACATTCTAAGGACATATTCTGTAAGGATTTAGATACAAAAAGGCTAGTACTGTTAGATCTCCTACACAGGAGTGAAACCCTGATGGATAGGTTTGAAGTTCCCTTGTAGTACGGTGAGATCTGGTTGTTTTATTTGAATGCCAAACAGTGTTTCCTTCTTAGAATTGTTAGGGTGAAAGAGCGTGAAAGCATTAAATCTGTTCCTCAAGCTTTCATTGCTGAGATGCTGAGTTAACAGCAGCAAATCTCGTATGTCAGTGCTGCAACCTTGTCCCTTATAGGGTTAAAAGAAGAGAAAGACTTCAGTCTAGCTTTCCTCCTTCATACTGAAAATGTCTTTTTTCTGTATTTAGTGCCTGCGTGCAGTAACAGTTTTAGTGTAGCTATGGTATATTTTAATTGAAGAATTGCATAGGTATTATTTGTGTTAATTTTTGTGCTTCAGTAGGTCTCTTAATTGGATTTCCTTTATGCTGAGAGGTCATCATCACAAAGGAGATTAGTCTTTACAGCAGATATTTGCCTATTGATGTAAATACCAAGAAGAACTTATAAGTTAAACAAAAATTGTTACAACTCTCCCTTTCCAGACTAAATCAATATGCAATTAACAAACAAAGGTGAAAACTTTGCCTCTTTGAAGTCAATAGGTGGAATTCTGGACTTGCTCCTAAATTTTCTCCTTGGTATCTTCATTGCTTTAAAACAGGAAATAAGAGTAAGCGCACTGAAGATATATCTGAAGTGCTAAAATTCACATTTAATTTGCTGCTGGCCAACTTCTAATTATACAGAAATTATTAACATCTTGTATGAATACTTATTTTTATATGGTTTTGTGGGGTATAAGTATGAAAGTGCTTGGTAAATTTATCCTAGGGAACCCTTAAGTGTAACAATAGGTCCTGCTGCCTGAAAAATACAAAATTGACAAAATCAAGCAGTTATTTTTTCCACTTGACATATTGAATACAATGTATGTAAACTGCTGTGAGTGCTTCATGCCAGTATTGTAGAATTCAAGCAGCCTTATTTTGTGATCATTTAGAAGTTGTGCAACAAATTATCCTACGTTCCTGTTAGTGTTCAAGGCCAAGTTGGTCTGAGCTTGGAGCAACCTGGTCTAGTGGAAGGTGTCCCTGCTCATGGCAGAGGGGTTGGAACTGGTTGATATTTAAAGTTCCTTCCAACCTAAATCATTCCATGATTCTATGATTCTGTTTAAATATTGCGAACAGACATGATTCTGTGACAAGGTTAATTTGACAGGACCAGTTTTTCTCAAAGGAATGCGGATTTCAGTCTGCCTTGTTAGGTAACTTCAGGTCAGAGGAAATAACTTTCAAAAATAATACAATTCTGCAGTACTTGGACAGCACTGAGTTGGAAACTGAGTGTAGTGCAAATTATAGTATTTCAAAAATAATGCACTAAGATCTTTTTCATAGCAAAACATTTTGTGCTCCACAGTGGAACAAAAAACTAAAAGAAAACACTGTAAGTTAAAAACTGATCTCAAGGCACCCATTATTTTTCTCCACAAGCAATGGCAAAAGCTAAAGAAATAATCCAGAAAAACTATTAGATTCTCATGGGAAAGTTCTTCGTTATACCGTTTACCCACTGTGATTAACAATCTACAAATTGCATCTAAGATTGCAGACTGCACTGGATTCCAAATATTTTTGTTATAACCCAGGACACTTTCCCGCAGAACAGCTGAGGAATGTGACCCAAAGTCCTTTGTAGACCTACATCTTCTGACCCAGTTTTCAGTTTCATAGCCTCAGTATCAATAAATATTTTTTCAAGTAAGTGTATCGCTTAATACTTGTAATCTAAGAATGATGGGCTCAATCAGTCAAAATTAGGGTTCAGTCTTATGCATCATGAGTCTTGAACTGACACTGTGTTCAGTGGTTAATCTGCATGGCATCTGTTGCATACTAGGTTCTCGATTCAGATCCCTTTGAGTCAGCAGAATTATTTTCTGTGTGCTTCTTGGATCATATTATACATTAATCTGTGATATATACCTGCAAATTTTGATTAAAAATAGAAAAATATATTTGTAAATATTTAGCTGAGCATACACCCATTCTAATATTACAGACCTTTTGAAAACCACTGGAAAAGTTAGTATATTGTGAACAGGTTTGCAAACAAAAATGCTCTGCTGCAAGAAAGTTTGTGTCACAAGTTACTCATTCAAATCACTGTCTTTTGTTCCTACAGAGTTAGGCACTGCTATAGAGCCCCTGTCTGAAAAAGGAGAAAAAAAAGCAGTCTCTTGGTAGAAGTAAAAATGATGACTGACGTTAACTGAAACCATATTATGTTACTTAGATAAGACATTTTGGAACACAAATACTGTGTTATTGCTAACAAAATCACAGTCATAGTCAACAAGCTCACATAGGGAGAGTCAGAAGCTCAGTCTGACTCTGTCCTGGTATGCTGTTACTGATCACACAGAAATACTCTGTACTTCACAGTTGCTAAGGGGAACACTTACCAACTGCAGTTATGAAAACCAAGCCTTGTTCTTATAAACGTTACCAATCAAAATTTTAAATGTGTGTTTGAATGTGAATCAAAGTATCCCCTCAAATAAATCACACAGTAGAAAGGCCTACATGCTAATTACTTCATAAATAGTGGGGTCACCTTCTCAGCCATCTCTGAAAACGTAATCAATTGAAGGGCACCTATGCTCTTAAGTGGTCTTTGAGTTGTGCACTAAATGTAAACTGAAATATAAAATACACTATCTATATGTAAACTTGTCTCTTACTAACAAAAAATAAATGCTACTTTGGGGTAGTTTGCAGGGTTTAAAAACAATTTTCAAAAATATAGGTTTCATTAAGGAAGCAGGAGCCTAAAAGAAAATAAGAATTAACATAAGAATGTCATTAGGGTCAGGGTTTGGCTGTCCCACAGCATAATTTGCTGTTATTCAATATCCCAATGGTTATTAAATTAATCTGTTATTTAAACAGCTATCAAAAACAAGTCAACCCACATTTTCTAAGCACTGTCAACAAGAGAGGAAAAACTGGGATTTTTAAAAACATCTGAAATGCTTTTATATTTTCCAGTAAGCTATTCCCTTTTATAGCTTATAAAAATGCCCCACCATTACTTTTGAAAATGCAGATGATAGACTTTTGCATGTTTATGGCACTTTCAGTGTTAGAAATAGTTAATCGCTAAAGGAAAATATATATTTTTTTTTTTAATCAATGTCAACTGGAGTTCTTCTGTTAAGTCATAAATACACTAATGCCAGACTGACTTGATATGGCTTTTAAAGGTGTGCTGCAAAAACACATTGAGATGTGGTTTTGATTACACATTAAATTTGAAGTCTTTGGTTACATAACCATCTCAATTGAGCATTTCTCAGTGGTTACATTACCAGTTTTTGATCACTAGAGTGATCTCAGCATTGCGAAGTTTAATTGCTGATACTCAAAAAGCACTAAAAATCTCCAAGGAATGCATCCTTAGAAAGACAAAGTTGTTATAAATTAAAAGGATAATGGCTGTTAAGATATATCACCAGTGAAAGTTACCTGATCTTTCTAGTATAACTGCTCATCTGTTTGTAGAACAAATAGAGTTTTCTCTAAGCACAAGTCTTGGTTGTGCAAGAAAAATTCAGGTTTTCATTCGGCTTCATTTGAAAATTTGATGTTTTCAGTCACCTTTTTTTAGGACAAAACCATTAATTTCAGCATTAACTCAGGCTACTATGAATGTGAGTATAGATTTTCTGTAGGCACAGCAACTTAACTAACTATAGATTAAGAGTATATTTTAAAATTTCAAAGTTACGAGGAACCATTTGAGTGCATAGTTGACAAAGTTGCATGTTCAACTGTAAAAACTATGGGGTATACAAGTCAGGCAGTAGTTGCACAGTCAAATGCTTAAATGTCTGCCCTTTTAACCTCTCCTGTTCATGTGTGATGACATATTGGACTTGGATGTAGATCAAAAATCTGGCCTTGCTTCCAATGACCCAGGGATCAAAGCCCCCTTCTCTTTTAATTGCAGCACTCATGGGTCCACGGGTCAATACCAAAACCCCAAAGAAACTGTTTTGTTCCCAGTTGATTCTTTGTGCACTATCTTAAGACACAAAATAAAGAGAAAAGTAAGTACAAGAAAGCCATATTCTCACTTGGGAATCAAGGAAGTATGCAGCTACAATCATTCCTAACCCTGGGAAAGACTTACATGTATATTTTAATTACACAAGATGAATGTAAGTGTTCCCTTTACTTCGTTGTACATCACATGTAAATTGCCTGTTAAATTTCTAGGAACTACTTACTTGAATAAACACTGTCCCATGTATTATATATTTGGTCCATTGCAGTGTCAGTAAGCAGACAATTTAACAGGGAAAATCATCAATAAACTAAATCGCTGTTGCTTTCTTATAGACTGGACACTAAGTGATATTCATTGTTGATAAAAAGAGGTAAATGGCAGTGGAATTACAGTTCAGGATGACATTGAACCCTTCATATAAATTTATAATGGCAAATTTCAGGCTTGTCCATTGGATGTGCTTATTCAGCAGCGAGAGATAACAATATGAATAAGATTCAGGGGATGAGTATATTACTGTCAGGAATAGTGCAATCTGGAGACATTAAAATGGTAATGGTTTTTAAAAACCACTTAATCTTGAGACATACCACCATTTGCTAAATTATTTCTGCCTGCCTTTCTCAGTAGAAGCTTGCCAAACTACTGCACTTGATCACGTTTAAAATGTGTAAATAAATATGCAGTTTAATTTCCCATGAAATAAATAATCACTTGCCTTTTCAGATGTAGTTAGTTTACTTCTAAACAAATCAGCTTGCCACATAAAACAAGCAAAGCATCAAGGGCCAATTTCTTCTTGTTTGGAGCTCTGTGTATATCAGAATATCCCTGTAGCTTTCCAGTGGTAGTTTGGGCAGTAAATTATAACCAGTGTCCAACAAGTCATTTTGGTTGTGTTCATTTTACTGTTTCCACTTTATAGGACCCTGAAGAAAACCAAATGTTCTCTGTATTTCACCATAGGTTGTATACACTTTATGTGCTTGCGTTTTCAGCAATGATGCCAAGTATATATGTAATACCATGCACATAAATGTTTTTTGACCTATGACCATATTGAGTCACAAGTGTGCTGTAGTCAAAATGTTTTCTTCTGATCCTTGCAATGTTGAGCAGATCTTAATTTCTGAAGGTCTGCTTAGGTTTGTGTGGAAGTTAAGGATTATCTTCATGGCAAAACTCAGTATTTTCCATACCTCAGTATTTAATTGTTGAAGTCTTAAGAATCAAAATCTTAATCTGTAGTCATCTTGCACCTCTGTTTTGAAAGTCAGCTCTCACAGACTTGCAGAATACTTATGAGATTAAAAAGTCTTATTTTTGCAGCAACAGTACTATTGGTAGAAACTTATCATAACTAAACCCCTAAAACTCTAGAAGATTCCCAAAGATTTTTTTTACTGTTTTTTCCTTTTAAAAAGTATCAAGTTATGCAATTTAAACTTCTAGAAGTACTTGTTAAATGTCTTTATAATTAGTTTAAAGTCCTGTTTTGTGTGTTACCCACACATCTCCACTTATATGCTGAGAAACTTCCTCTTCACTCCAAGGACAACAGTGATTATGATGCTTGTCATGCAGGTGCAATTTAAAGTCACAATATGAGTAGTTTAACTCCACCCTTTGATAATGTATATTTTGAATGACCAGTTCAGGAAACATTATAAATTCCTATTCTTATTTAAGAAAATAGGTGTATGAAATAATAGAGCAAGACATAGTTACTGGGCAGATCTGTCCCTGACAGTCATTAGTTTAACAATCCCTTGGACAGGTTTCAAATAGGGTTTTTTCTTTGTCTGCTTGGGGGGTTTGTTTTTAAATAGGCAAAGTTTTTCAAAATCATTTTTTGTTTCAGAACATTTTTAGCATGCTTGTTGAATTCAGAATTATAGCTGCCTATACACAAAATGCCACCTTATAACAAAAATAACCTTTCATCATTATCTCAGTTTCTATATCAAAGGGATCTCCCCAGAATCAAAACCTTGGAGCTTGTTTATTTAGCTGACAAAACCATGCAATTAGTGCAAATCTGTAATTAGACAAATCTGTATTTGGATTCTCCCTCTCAATTTGCTTTGCACTGTAATCATAATAAAAAAGGTAGAGAAGGAAAGAATCAATGTAGATCAAAGGCTAAAATGTACATTTAATCTAAAAAAAAGTTCTGACCATAATAATCTTTTTCAAAAAGAATTTTAAATGGCAAGGAACATTTACTGAATGAGAGAGGGACTCTATAGGAGGAAGAGAAAGATGAGGAAATGTACAGATGTTCTTTTCTTGCAGACGTATACAGCTTTTTCATTAGAAGACTTCATAGCACTGACCATGTGGTTTATCTGTAAGTGCTATGAAATCCTGGAGATAGGTGGTCATCTTCCTAGCAATTCAGTTGATAATTGTTGTTATTTGTTTTGCTGTAGGTTTTTTTATGGCAAGTAGGCTGAGATGTGCTCTCTCTCTTAATTCCACACTTCCCTGCTTATGTCATCTAAATGAGCATAGAACCGAGAAGCATAGAGCTTGAGAAGTTTATAAATAAAACTTTTGCATGAGAAGGTGGTGATTTCCACCCATGGGCTGTTAATACTGAAGCTCATAGTGCTGTAAAATATAAATACTGCTCTACCTAAAAGTTAATGTAATTTTACATTTTAAACAATGAGTAATAAATATTAAGAGAATGGTAGATAGTAGATGATGCAATGAAAGCTTGTTTTGTAATGATAGGACATTTTAAAAAGTGTGAATGCCTGAATATATACAGCTGAGTAGTGACATGTGCATCAAAGATGGCTTGGAATAGAAAGACTAATTCAATTCACTAATTAATTTCATTAAAGACTAATCAAATTCACTGGAGTGAATTCCTAAAATCAGGCACACTTTTGAAGGATTGTTACTAGGAAATTTAGTTTATAATATAGTGTAATAATTTAATTAATTTATAATTTAGTTTATAATCTGTTCATATTACAAAAATATATTTATATTATATGAAAACCAATGCAAACATGACTTGGGTGTCTGTACATGTAGCACTTCTTTTTATAAAGGATTTGAGAGTTTAATGCATACTTAATAGCTTTTAAGTTGGGAAAACAATATGAATCTTAAGATTTGGGTGCTTGTAGTCTGTAGGATTTCTGAGCATGATATGCTCAGATATCAGATATTGCAAAACTTTGCAATCCATATTAAACCTAATGATCAGAAAGTCTTCATTTTCTTACATCCTCAAAAGGCTGGACTCTAGTAAGCTTAGGACCATTGTCAAATTCCTCATTACACAAACTACTTTTTTCAGCCTAAAGCCTGTATATTCAAAGCTTTTGGATGCTTGTGACTTTTTTAATATTCACTTGGTAAGGTACCTGCATCTGAGCATCAGTTATTTGAGAAAACATCCCCTGATTGATAATGAAAGGGGAACGGCACTTCTGGGGTTCCTTATGTGAAACAAAGTGGTTACCAACCATGCCACAGTTCTCTGGGACTGCCAGCCTTTGGCAGGCATAAGAACGGTGAGGATGATGTTGTTCATTTAAATCATAGAATAATTAGGGTTGTAAAGGACCTAATCTAGTTCCACCCCCCTGCCATAAGCAGGGACACCTCTCACTAAACCATGCCACCCAAGGCTCTGTTCAACCCGGCCTTGAACACCACGAGGGCTAGAGCATTCACAACCTCCCTGGGCAACCCATTCCAGTGCCTCCCCCTGTTTATGTTTTAACCCGTTACCCCTTCTCCTGCCGCTACAGTCCCTAATGAAGAGTCCCTCCCCAGCATCCCTATAGGCCCCCTTCAGA